>LR138810.1:7276-23669 GCA_900659605.1 Tisbe holothuriae | reverse complement strand
GTGCTATTGCAATGAACCTGAAAAGGTAGTACCCTAAAATATATAAAAAGGGATGCATAGCAAATATTTAAAAAAAAGTAGCTATTTAGCATGATGTATTTGAAATTGAATTCGCTTTTGGGGCTGCTACTAAATGTTGCACCCGCTGTCCCTCTAAATCCCCTTATTCTACTAAAAACGGTTTTATGCGTTTTCAAGAGCGAAATCGAGTGTGGGCGTGTTCCGATGCCAGCCAAATACTTTGATCAGAATGATCCATTGAAAGGAGGAGTTTTATGTAAATCTTCAGACGTTTATTGCCTCTAAAATTCGACGCATTTACTTTTTTTTATGTGACTATTTGCTTTCTAATCTAAACTCCGCCTCTCTCATATTCTTCTCTATAAAGAACAACAATAATAACTCAATAACGTATTTATTATGATATCTCTCCTCTCCTCCGAGCTGCAGTCTCCCATGAGAGCTCTCCTCCTCCGAATCGGCATCTGAGCACATGTTTATTATTTCTGCTCCCACTCCAGAGATGCCGAGGTTTTTCTTGTCGTAATATGATGCCTCATTGCCCTACGAGACATTAATAATCTTGTTATATTTACTGCACAGTGGGAACAATAGTGACATAAATCACTCCGAAACCATTGTCCATACTTCTCAGACTACTCACAAGGAAAATGTCCTTTTAATTCGTTTTTCCTCATCGCATTAGATTCCAGTCAAAACAAGGCTTTTCTCGGAATAATCCGTCTTCAAAGTGTCAATATAATGTGAGAATAAAGAAGATTTCTCAAAGTGCGAGTGAGACGAGATTGATCAGCTCTGGAGAAGATTCTGGGTCAATCACATTTCTGGGGAAAGATTCCGCCTTCACTTAGTAACAGAGCTATCTAGAGACTTAGTCTTAATCATCAATAGTAATGTTTAATGAGTACATTGCTAATGTAACTTCCGTTGGATTTTTCCCTCTTTTCTTTATTAATTCTTGTAAAAAGTATGTAATTTCCCAATGCTTTGTGGCATTAATTTCTTAATTAATTACCCCAAACTATTCATACTGAGTGCGGATTATAATTAGATCCTCCTTAACGTCATTTCCCTGTAATGAGGCTTCTTCTCATATCCCCAAGAGTGCTTTCAAAAAAGTCTCGTCAAAAAAGAGCTAATGAAAAGTT
The DNA here is from genome assembly GCA_900659605.1 of Tisbe holothuriae. Taxonomy (NCBI): domain Eukaryota; kingdom Metazoa; phylum Arthropoda; class Copepoda; order Harpacticoida; family Tisbidae; genus Tisbe; species Tisbe holothuriae. The sequence goes on along the minus strand of LR138810.1, from coordinate 22,500 downwards.
TGTTTTAACTGCACAAAGTCGTCGTTGTCATTATCTGCAGCTGAGAACCCGCCGATATTCGTTTATGTTACGGTATGCCGCATACCAGTCGCAGATGTATGCATGCATTTCTCGTATTAATGAAAGTGCAGATTTAAGGAAAAGAAATATCCCTTTTCCTTAAATCCGCACTTTCATTAACACAAGAAATGTGACTGGTATGCAACTGGTATGCGTCTATCTGAAACGAATCTCGGCGGGAAGTTATAATAACGGGGTCACTTGAATAATCCAACCCGCCTGTTAAAGCCCCCAATGGACGGATAATAACTTCCAAGTCTCTTAAAACTTCTGCATTTCACTCATTGTTCTTGCAATTACAAAAAGCACGTTATAACTGCATTTCGGGTAAAAAGTGACCTTAATCTGCGGGGAAATCATCTTTCTTGTCATGGCTTTCCTTCCTTTGACAAGTGAACGATGGGCGTGAGAAGAAGAAGAAAGAAGGAAAAGTTGCTTTCCAGTTTCTTTGAAGGGCAGTCTTGCAAGGAAGCACAAACTTTGAATGCATCTATTCATATCTAGGGCATCGGGGGCAGAGTACAAAATATATCCTAGCTACATTGATGTCTTAAGAGTTTAAAGTGGGAAAATACTCGTAGTATTGAATACCCTAAATGGGCTAAATATGCATGCATGGTTTGAAGAGAAGTTTATATATCTACTACATTGTAGACTACCTGAAAGAGCTTCTTCATATTGCTAAGATGAAATATACGAGTTCAATTCTATACTGTCGCTCAAAGAAGTATGAATGAGAGTGAACTAAGACCGTTCAATAACAAAACTGGCTACGGTAATTTTCCCTCGGGTCTAATCTTTCAGTCCCGACTCTGTCTTTGATTACAAATCCATTAATTATCTCACAAAGGTACATCCTCCTCCTATGTGTAATCTTGAACGAGAGATCTTTCATTTGTAACTAGTCTCGTATTATCTTCTTAACCTGACATTGCACAGTGGACTGGTGTGTTATACTGATAGGAATGAATACATTCACAGTGGACTCTTTAATAAACTGACATGCATTTTAGGGGAAAAAGGTAAATTATTCCCATCAGACCCAACTGTGCACATTCGACTATTCTTATAATGAATACATTCTGGGTTTCTCGAATAAGAATATTATGGTTATGCTCCGTCTGTCTGCACAATATGAGGCATATGCGACTAAATCTAGGCTTTACATGTGCATATGACGTTGTTGCGAGGAGAATGTAAGAATGTACGATGCAATTCACAGCCTTCTCTTGATCGGTAGCCAGAAAAAAGGCCGCTTTTTAATTAAAGGCCACGGCAGCAGCCTCTCGATTCTCCTCCTAACCTCTGGCGTTAATTACAATTTCCCAGCTTCTCTCCCGTCGTCGTCTCCGGAATAGCATTAAAGAGATCAAGAACAATACTTGGGGAATAAAGGTCATCATCAGTAGGTCGGAAGCCATGCCTAAAAGGGGTTCGGAGCCTTCTCGGAGCCTTCTCGGAGCCTTCTTCTTCCGAGTATACGTCTGGAGCCCTCCTTTTTTTCTTCTTGTAGATTGTCCCGTTATATTTCCCAGGCGCATGCGGTCTGAATATCAGATTACCCTGCTTTTTCTTCTTCTTCATCGTGTGGGGTTATTTCCTTCTTGGACCTTTTCCAACGTCTAACATGATGATGATGCCCCACTTCTCTTGGGTTTAGTCACCTCTTATTAGAGTCGTAATAAGGGCCAAAAGGTCAGAAAAGGCGCTTTATGAAATGGTATAGATAGAGGAATACTGTAGGTAGTGACTTGTCCTCTCAAACAGTTAATCTAAAACGGCAAATATATGCTGGTATGGAGGTGCACAGTGGTTTTACAAGGCACTTGGGCTCCCGAACCACTGTGTAACCTCCCTCTCTCCCCCTTCCTCTCAGCAGGGATCGCTACTCCCCGGGGAGATGTTGGGAACTTTTGACTTCCTATTGCCATCATCAAGAAGCGGGAAAAGACATCGTCGTCGTCGTATCTTTAAAATCACAACACACCACAACGACGTACTTTGCCATTGCTCTACTTTCTCGTACCTTCAGGGATTCTAATATTACATTCATTTTCTGGGAACTAATATTAGTCAGCAGCTTATATTTATATATGGGGATAAAGCTTTTTTCCGTAAGCAGTGAATAAAACAATGACCTGTGCAATTAGTTCAATTAAAGAGTCATTGCATAAAGATACAATCTATTACATTGTCTATTTTTTATATTTACAATATAAGATAATCTAAAAGAATTACCCTTTCAAAGTGAGTGTTATGATTAACCATGTTTTTAAAGTATTTATTACTCTTCCACAGGCAACCTGCTGACCGTCGTTGCCCTGGTCCGCTGCCCCAAGCTCCGCGCGCACGCCACCACGCAGTTTGTCATCTCGCTGGCGTTGTCGGACCTGCTGTTTGCCGCCGTCAACCTGCCGCTCACCGCGTCCAGGTACATTCACGAGGACTGGATTCTGGGGGCCGTGCTGTGCAGGTATGAATACTATTACACTAGATAATATTAATTTTACTTATGTGCTGCTATTTTGTTTATAATTAGTTTTTGTTACTTCCTCTCATTAAATTTTTGAATATAAATATTAAAAAAACATGAAGGGTTTAATGTACAATACACTGATTACAGTAATTGGTATTCAGAGTAAAGAGTGAAAAATTTCAATTACTCTAAAGCTTGATAGGGCGTCTTAAAAGTTGAGGTAGCAATCGATTTTCATTAATATTCAATGCAAAAAGTACGCACGCAAGAATGCCGCTTTTATCCCGGGGAGGAATCCATCGACCTATGCATACGGTGGATAATATAGCTCGGTGGGTGGCTATATATTGGAGGAATTTGCATCGATATTCCAATCGCGTTTTCTCTGTCTTTGTAAAACTCGTTTCTTTTTTATTTACCGGTGCGCACGGAAAAGTATTTTTATCATTGTCATTTGTCTCTTGAAAAAAGAGCCCAATTGGCGTTCCAAAAGTAGTAGAATGTAATATAGAATATATTTATTTCGCCCTTTTTAAAGCCCTTAAAAAGACTAAATTGCCCGTTTAGAATGCTTATTTTATCCCTTTAGCTCATCATGAAATCAGAAGCCAACCTTTCAATCATCATTATTGCAACAAATGGCAAAAAGAAATATAAACTGGCAGGACACAGTGGGCTGATATGGGAAATAAATATTTAAACACAGTGCTCAATTTAGCTGGTCTAATGCGTAGATCAGCACATAAATATATTTAATAAGATGATGTAAGGTCCAAAAATTGTGTATATAAATTGACCCACTGTGCAATCAGTAGCATAAAAATTGACCCACTGTGCATATAATTTGAGCCACTGTGCAGCCAGTAGCAATTTTATGCACTAGCCAAGATCATTAATAAATGTATAATCTTACGAGGTTAACCCCATCACCCATCCCACACACGGATATGAAGCCCTCATTAACAAATGTAGTTTTGAGCTGTTTGTGTTTTGTCCTCCTCCTCCTTTCAAGGACATTTAAAGGCAACCCACGGGGGCCAGCCACATGTTTCAAAGCTCACATTGTGTTTCACTGTAGGAGGAAATACCCGCCGAGAATAGATTTTCGGGGATGTTGACCTCAACTCTGCAGATTAAACCCTACCTAACCGGAAAAAAAACTGCCTTTGCAGCATTATGTGAAGTACAAAGACTGCCCCTCATTACTGTTAACTGTATAAAACATTTCATGTTTTCATGTCCTAACAAAATCTTTTCTCGGCGGGTAGTGATGTTAAGGACAAAAGTGGGCATCAATCATGGTGGAAAAAGTGCCTGCAGGACAACAGGATAATAATAACAATGCTCATTCGTTCCAGACCCCAAATGCCTTCGGAAGTAATTGATAAAACTGCTTTTGCCCATTCTTGAGAACTTTTAAATATTCACCATGACCGTATAAAGTCATGATCCCGATTCCTAATTAGGGCGTCTACCCCAAAAAAGTATTCATTTAACCGTCCAAAAACCCAAAACATATTTGATTTATAACGCAATTAATTGGTCTTAAACCGTTACAATGCACAAGTTCCCTTATACGGAATGTTTGTGCATTTTGTATCCACTGTTCTATCCTTTTTCATCGCCTTAAATGGCATTATTTGTCTTCCTTCTTTAAAGAGGGATTTCTCACGCCTAAAAGACGACGTTGAATATATTCACGATTTTGAAACCCCATTCAGGATACGCGGAGATGTTATCATGTTATTGTATTATTTCCAGGCTGTTCCCGTTCTTCTTCTACGGCAACGTGGCTGCCAGTCTCATGAACATGGTTGCCATCACTATTAACAGGTAGGAAGAATACATTTATAGAGTTTAGCTACAGAAAAACACTATTGGGGTACGTTTGTTGTAATTTTCTACACTAATAACAGGTTGGAAGAATACGTTTTTTGAGTTTAAATTCTAAAAGAATTACTCCAGAAAAGTATTTTTGTGGTACTTTTCTATGCTATTATTAGAATTAGAATTAGAATCTCTAGTTTAGGTTATTCTGCACACTAATAACCAAATTATTGTAATTCTTAGGTAGAATTAAAAAGTAACTTGACAACCCCTATCCATAAATTGAATACCAATATTTTACGTAATGACGCAGCATCGGCGTCATTATTCATTTAATTATCCTCGCTTGGAATGTACGCACTTTGTCGTCGTCGTCGGCGTTTAATCTGCCATTGACGTTATATTGCCAAGACATCATCACGTTGATGCCCTTTATATATCGAAGGCTGCACTTGCACGGAATAAATTCTCATATTATCAACCGTATAATCGTTCATGTAAGTGTCGCCTTCTGCAGTAAAGAAGTATTTATCCATAGATTACATTGATAATCTCCCGTGTAATCGTTGCCTTCTTCAGATTATATATCGAAGGCTGCACTTGCACGGAATAAATTCTCATATTATCAACAGTGTAAGGCACCAATACACCGCATAATCTTTCATGTAAGTGTCGCCTTCTTCAGTAAAGAAGTATTTATCCATAGATTACATTGATAATCTCCCGTGTAATCGTTGCCTTCTTCAGATGTGTTTTTGGCAGGTTGATTAGCTCCAGGAAGCAAACGGAGACGGCGATGAAGCGCCTTGTTAGAAATTTATTGGCACGTACGAAGCTCAAGAGTCGAGGAGTCGTAGACTCGTAGTGCATGCATAACTAAGGGTTTAGAGGTGTCGGCTGAGAAAAGGTATCTTGAAATAAACTTTGCCGGGGAATACTGTATATGAAAGACACAGTTGAAGCTGGTTTTCCTCGAGGCATGTGTTATATTTATTCTAGCATCAGTGCTCCTCTACTCTTAACTCTGCATAAAACATAGCCTGCGGTGCAGTTCTTAAGCACTTATTTTCTTTCCCCCTTTTCGACCCAGAAACGCAAATAAAAATAGAAGAAATGCAAAACGAGTGTTGGCGGTAGAAATAGTTGTGACTGCCACTTATGCCAATTCTGAATGCGACCTCCAAGTGGAAAATATTGCAAGGCTAAAATGGGACACAAGGATAGATAAATAAATAATCGGACCGGCCTTCTTTCCGCTTGGTTGAGTGCAATAGCGGCCCAAAGAGGATTCGCGGATTGCATTAAAGGCTGCAGTCGTTTATAGGGCATTATTTATTTTTAAGAGATGGCAGCCAAATATAATTTCTGTATTCCCGTACAGTAACAAACTTCGTTCTCATTTGTACTTTCTTTTTTAATTTTCTCCAACATTAAACATTTCTAGATCTATTACGAACTGGCTCCAGGTCTGCTTCTCCTTCCATTTATATTGTTATTACTCCCTTTCTCTAGCTCCTTTATACATCGGTACAACACGGTGGCTATTATTTACTCTCCTTTCTCTTCAAAAACGGTTTTGGTCTGTTACATTCTTGGCGAAAAACCAACAAAATCTCCAAAAAAGGATAATAAAGCTCGCTAAACGCCTCCCGAGCTTTTATATCATGTCCTAAATGGTATTCCACCGTGCACTCAAAGTAACTGCATTGCCACATGAAAGGAACATTTTCGGACAATACTATTCATGTTGAGTGAGTGTAAAGGAGGGAGGAGAACCTTTTACACCAAACTCAATGGAGGCACAAGCCAAATAACATTTTTACTCAGGGCTACCATTTACAGAAGCCACGGTCATCCCACTGAGATTCGTTTCAGATAGTTGCATACCAGTCGCATACCAGTCTCATTTCTCACATTGCATATGGCGCGGATTTAAGGAAAACGGCACGGATTTAAGAAATATTTCTTTTCCTTAAATCCGCACTTTCATTAGTACAAGAAATGCATGCACACATCTGCGACTGGTATGCGGCATCCCGTAACAGAAACGAATCTCGGCGGGATATACCATTTCAAAGAACTACCTAGTGATGAATCTCCACTCTTTGAAAGCATACAATAATAAAAGGGGGAAACGAGGGGCCTTTTCAAAGGCAACCATCATGATCTAAACAAGCATATAGTTGTGTATATAAAAGCAATGCTGAGTGTTTGTATGTGTGTCTGTACCTCTGTCAGACCGATCACCATTAGAATAAGGCCCTTCTTCGTCAATATCCTTACATGGATAATAAATGTAATGCTTCCATCTTGAGATTGTAAAGCATCATAAAAGTCACTTTCAACAACTCTCTTTATCATGTCATGTGAAAAATATTCTTTGAACGAGGGGTTTTAAAGCCAAAAGTAGGTTAAGTGAAAGGGAATCTTTCTCTCTCGAATTGATGGTTTATGCATTGAAAGTGCACTTAGAATACATGGCATAATTCCACTGTCATATGCACATGCTGTAAAGAATAATCCCATATTCTCACAGAAGCACATTTATAATAAGCTTGTAGGTCGTGTGTCCAAGCATTGGGAAAATTACATTTGAAAAGTAATTCTTAATATTTCGAAGAAATTTTTTGATTTTAGGGGTAATTCCAATGTAATTTTATGTTATTGTAATTTCTAGAATGGCGTAATTCTTGACTTTCTAAACTAAAAGTAATTGTAACTCTTGTAAAATAAAAGTAATTTCCCAATGCTTGCGTGTGCCCAAGAGAGCGTAGACGAAACTTTGTCTATGACCCTTTTCCTCTCTCGTGTCTGGCTCCAATTGCTGACTTGATGAGAGGTCAGGGTTGCCATAATGGACAGGATATACAATAATAACTGCTACAAGCATATGGCATCCCTAGCATAACTAAGACAAGAAGGCCTGTCTCTCTCTGTATCTATCTCTTGCTTTTGACAGGAAAGATGCTTCTCAGAAAATGAGATTTGTTCGTCTTGAAAGTTTTCTCGTCTGCCCCAGAGATTAAAAACTTTCTCCCCCCGTTACACGAGCTGATTTATTTACATTCAATCTCTAATAGCATCATTCACGTCCTTTTCTCATAAGTAAACATGACTGAAGCCAAGATGCTTTCTAATGTAATATCTCTTTTTCTGCGTCGTAAATAAGTCAAGTGCCAAAGCAACTGTCATTGATCAGACTCCGTCAGAAGAAACTACTTTTGATAATATATGGTGCAGCATAAGGATTGAATTAGCTAAAAGCTATGGTTAAATGCACACTTTGATTTATGGTGTACATAAAGCCTAAGCTAATGTTCGTCTCATACCAGATATTGTATCTGGTATTTTCTGCTTGATCTTTTGACCTACTTTGAACCCTTTTCCGCTAGCTGTATACATTCATTTCGCTAAAGCAGAAGTTTCCCCCTTTTTCGCAATCTCTCTCCTAGCATTCGAAAGCCTTTATCATTGCTTTGCATCTTTCAATTTCGCAGCGTAATTTCCAGATGGCCTGATTACGAGATTGAAATTAACTTGGATGATACTGCACACTCAGCAATATTCTGTATTATACCATTGAGATAATATGATACGAATGTATTATAGAGTACCTAGATGATACTATTTGCCAATGAGGAACGCAATATAAGGCAGAAAAAAGTTACTATTTTTACAGGTAGGCCTGATTACGAGATTGAAATAACCTTGGATGATACTTCACACTCAGCAATATTCTGTATTATACCATTGAGTTACAATGACACGCATGTATTATAGAGTACCTAGATGAGACTATTCACCACTCTTCAAATGCAATCAATCTGGTATTTTCACATTTCACCGCGACAGAACACAATTATCCCATCGAACATTAATCTTAAGTGGCCTATATTTTGGGATTGTATGCCACCGACAGGACCATTAAAAAGCTGCCCACTCAGACATTAGTCAGCCTTTTTTGATATGGTGGTACCTGCTCACATTTATTTCATCTTTTAAAAGGCCTTCAGATGCATCCTGGAGGGGCTTTTGAGAATGGGGCTCTTAAATGATTTCCACAAGCACTGGGAAGAATTAAATTTGAATATTTTCGTGGAAAATGTAGTTTTTGAGGTAATTCATGTGTAATAATTCAATGTTATTGTAATTCCTAGAATTACGTTAAATTTGAATTTCTAAATAAATGTAATTGTAATTTTTGTAAAATACATGTGATTTCCCAATGCTTGGATTTACAAACGCTTTCACATCAATGTGGAAGGCTTAAAATGCAAAAGTCCTTATATTGAAGATTTATGGTTCTAAAAGGGGTTGAATATTTTAACAATGAGTTTAGTTGTCGAGAACTTTTATTACTCATAAAAACTCGAAACGATTGAAAAAGTATTCTTTCCATCGAGAGTCGTAAAACGATTGTCGTAATCGAATAAAAACTTTTGAATGAATAAAAACACTTTTCACACTCAAGACGGGAAAAAATTGTCCTGGCAACCACGATGAATATTCAAATATGAAACGAATTTCTTGCAACATAAAGTCTCAATTTTGTTTACTACGGTTAACAAAATAAACAAGACTGGAACACAGCCCAAATATTATGTTAATACAGTAATAAATTTATATTTACTAGTATTGTTCTAAAATGACAAATATGACAACCCAAACCTAAACTTCTACACTAAAAATTTAAATATGAAACACTTTCCTTGTAACATAAAGTCTCAATTGTTTTTCACTCCGCTTAACAAGATAAACAAAAATTGAACATGGCACACAGTTTAGGTGAGTACAGGGATAATTTTTTATTTACTGGTATTGTTCTAAAATAACAAATCCAAACAATCGTCAACTTTAAACTTCCGCACGCTTCAACTTCAAAGCGTGTTTAAAACCGACACCCCATGTATCACAAACTGTCTTTTTGGTCCAAATCACGCGCTCGCTGTCGTCTTGAACGGATCTCTCCATTGTGTCCGCTTTTTATTCGTCAAAAGAAATGAATGAAAGATTAAGATCTCATCAAAAATAACAGAGAAGAGCCATATGGTGGTTGGCACCAGAGGGCTATAAAGACAACAGTGGCTTTCATATAAAACAGGAAATGGCAACCCTGTAACAAAGGAGCTAGACGACATAGCCCGTAGACTACGATATCGTAGTTCCCGCATAGCCATGTGCTTCTCTTCTATCTATCGCTTTTAACTTTTTAAGTGCATCCCTAATTCATGTTTAAAAGAGATGCAGTAACATAACTTCATTCAATGTAATCCAACTTTTAGTCGTGTGGAGCCTGCCTAAGAACGATGAGTGCAGCTAATGCCAGCAGATTAAGACTATAATGATAATGTGACTTTAAAAGAGCCGGGATGAGAGTCAGTCTTCTTTTAAGCTGTTTATAACGCCTCATAGGATTATGAGCTGGATGTCGATGGAAGAAGTTCAAGACAATGCTTTTAGCCATTCTAGCCTCCCACTGATCTTTTTTTTATTTTACTGGTGATCCCTTCTTATATATTTTTGGGCACTACCTTTGAGTTCATTCACCAGTAACACTGTGATTGAAATTTTTCATCATCATGCCACTGGGAGGATTTGATCCTACGACCTTCTGGGCCACAGGTTCCGAGCGACTTGCAACCACGGCTACCACGTCCCCCCTCGCTGACCTTTTATTTACATCGGTGGCCGTTACAGATTATGATGAGTCCAGTATCAAATCTACTCCCTTCTCTCTATCTCATTGACTGTTGTTTTACGGGTGAGAGCTCGCGAGATGGATTGCAATGCCCAATGCAAAGGGAGAAAGTGGGTTAGTAGATAGACCAGTTTGAGACAAAAACAGTTCATAAATGGATGTGTCATAAGAAAAGCCCGTGATTGATCAAGGATTTAGAGCTCTTGGCAATCCAATTTTGAGATGAGTTTGTTTTACACGGTTGAGGAAAGAGTTGATTTATTGGATGCTTTTGTTACATCATCAATTCTTAACGCAGTTGAAGATAAACAATGGATTGATTTGGATGTCTTATTTTTACGATTGCAAGCCACTGTGCCCTGCAAATTTTGTTGTTGACAACAACACTTCAAACACTTCTTGTCCCTTTCCTAACCTCGAATCATTGATCAACAGTTAACCCAAAATATCCCATTTCAAAGAACTCAAAAAAGTTCAAGAGTCAATTTCACGCCGAGAAGAAAGAAAGTTTTCGAAATTTGCTTTCGTGTCACTTCTCCAACAAGCACACACATGTCCTTTTTAAACAATATTTCAGAGCATTGCTAGGAATTGATTTTTAAGAGTAATCAAAGGACTGTCTTCCAGTAAATGTAACATTATTTGTAATAAGTTGGATACTGTATTATACTATTTGCACTTTGGCCTTATAAAGCCCATATTGATTGCAGTAAGTAATATTAATTTAAATTGTACTCAAGTAGGATTACTATACTGTAATATGCTATTTGTAATTTGGTCATATAAATGTAATCTAGTAAGGCCTGCAATCTTCTTCTTCTGGGTCAGAATGTTATCTGTAGATCAGATTGTGGATGAAAGTTTTCTTGAGCTCCTTGTTTGTTCCCTTGGGAAATGGAATTCAATTTGGCACAGATTGGCACACAGAGAGAAAAATCTGTTTGTAAACGGAGGAAAAAGTGTCAATGACTTCTCATTGTTGAAAATATAACCCCAGTGCAGAGTGAGCATAGATTTGTTAATAAATCTGCAATGGTCTTAAGACTGTATATCAGTCGTAAGCAAAATAGTTCTCGGCGGGAGAGTTCTGCTGTTATGACTACTGTTATCCCCCCAGCGTGCAAAATGTCCTTTAAATGCTAATTATCTGCACAACAACTAATTTCATCCCCTTAACCTTTGCAAAAACATTGTTTTCTCAACTGTCTGCCTTATATTTCAAGGACTTTTTGCCCATTGAATGCATTTTCGTCGTCAAAGGGGGAAAAGACGTGTTTAAAATAGGCCGAAAGGGACAAACAAATGATTTCACTCCCGCGTGTTGACACCTCTTCATGTCGAAAGTGGTGAAAGATTTGGGGCGGGTTTAACGATTTTTGGATCAGTGAAAGGATTGAGAAAGTACCTTGAAAGTTTTAAATTTACACACGAATCTTGGGGCTTAAGTAACATTCCTTATGTAGAATTTTGACTATTTTAACAAAGATCGGGAAAACTATAAATTCTTGTATTTATTCGAGTAATTTTATCAAATAAAAAGACTCCCTGTATTTTTCCTTGGAAATCCACTTTCCTCCCTTTGAAACGCGCGATCTCCTACTTGGGGGGAAACGTTTAGTTGACATTCCATTAATCATGAAATTCTGCTGTCGACAACAAATATGCATGAAAAACAAACACATGTGCTCGCAATAGATGTGAAAATCCCTCCTAGTCTTGCATCCTGTTAATACACCCAGGACATAAAAGTTAGTTTAGCAGGCAAAGTCAGGAAAATCCCCCTTCGACCCGGTTAGCAGAAGATGTCTTGTTGTATATGGGATGTCTAATAAATTTGACTCTCTCTAAAGCTTACTTTCCACAAGCTTTCTCTCTCTCTCTCTGGCTCTCTCTCTCTCTCCCTCTCCCTCTCCCAAGACGACAAAAAGTGGACATTTTTTTCTACTCTCTTCAGACATATGGCCTTGACTTTTTTGCACTACGCCACTAGCACGTATCATCATCATTGAGCTACTTACACAGTTGGATAGCCACATATGGAGCAAAAAAGTGGAGCAGTGCGCACTGTCTAGGGAATAATATACCTTGTTGAATAATGGTGTTTATGCATGCATATTCTATGAAATAACAACTTATAATGACAGTACCAATAATCCATTTGAACTAGTGCTGATGACACCTTTAATAACCCGGAAAACGAAGATAAACACCCCTATTGCAATCTTCCATATGTTGATACTTCAAAACTTACACCCTAGCAACACATTTTTGCACAAGCATAAATTCGCCACTTGGCATTATTTTGAGGTCGCAATATGTCAGTGAAAGCTACACAAAATACACAACAATGTCTAGACTGGGGAAAGAAAGGCATGACAGATTTTGCTCAAACTTTTTTGTGTCTATCTCAGACAGGAAGGAGACAAAGGAGGAGCAATATCTCTCTCACGAGACACAATGGCATGGGAGGAATGGCAGTAATAAATATTGCTGAATCCAGACTACTGTTAAGATATTCAGGACTATTGCAGCTGCAAAATGGAACAGTTTGCACTTAACCATGAAGGTACATAAAAGCTTAAAAGGACTTTCTATACTAGCTTCATGCACTCAACACTGTATGCCTTGAAGTTACCATTTATATGCAGTTATTTAGCTTGAATATGGGTCGGGTTGTCAACACTAAACTGCTCTCAGTCGTCGAACTCTTACATAGATTTAAAGGCGCCGATTGACGGAGGATTCAATCGAGGTTAATCAATCGTTAAGTAGGGATGCCATTTTAGAGTGAAACTCATTGGAAGTATTAAAGCTTTTTACAGCATTTCATGGCAGATGAACGTGTTAAACGTCATCCCTGGCTGTCAGAGAGCGAAGTCTGCTGTTCCCATTTCGAAGAGAGAGAAATCGAGGCCGATCGTAACATCAATTTTTATAGAGAAGAATGTTCTTCAGCCTTTGGAGCAGGTGTGAAATGTAGCGTTTTATCCGATGCAAAACATTTTAACCAGATGGTTGTTAGTGCTTTAACGTTTTAGTCGTCTGTTTGGAATGTAATGTGCTCTTATTCCGTCTGAATGATCTCTTCTAACTAATGCACCGATGACGCGACAACGAATACCCGAAAACGAGCTTTAAAATGACTCCTGTCGCTGTCTCGAAAATCCCGTCCAAAAAGATTTACTTTATGAACAACTTTGCTACTAGCTATTTAGCTGGTTCCTTCATCTTAAGAACGAAAAATTGCTTTTTTCGTTGGGTTTCTTCCCCCTTTTAGGCACCTGAGACGAAGAAAAAGCATCCATTACCATCCATAAAAGACACAAAAACAGAGTTAAAAGTGGGAGCTCCATCTATAAAAGGAGCTTAATGATGGTGCTACAACCAATGCAATGTCCCGACTCCTTAGCTTTGTCTTCTCTCACTACATTAGAAAAATGGTTCGTGCATTCTTTCGGTGTGTAAGAAAAATGACCAAGAACACCAGTTAACTTAAACTGGAGGAAATCTTGGAAAGCATTTGTGCAGAAACCATACTTTTCCGGGCTTCTCATTAAGGCCAGTGCTCACTTGTGCTAGATTCTAAATGGCCCAATCTCCTTACAGGTCCCTTTAAAAAGGAGCTTTTTTATTTAGAATACTGCACTTTATGGGTGTCCTTCTAAATATTGACCAAATGTAATTGGAAGTAATAACATCAATATGAACGTACTTTTTGATGATAAAATCTATTTTAGGGGGAAATCAAGGTTACTAAAAGAGACAAAAGGTTTGCTTTCTGAGGGCTTCAGCAAGAGCTGCCTGAAAGCCGAGTCTGTAAGGACTTATGAGACACTTATGAGACATTTTACTCTTTGAAGTGAGCGCGGGGAAAAAAAAGAATTTAAACGTTTTCCCTGCGGGCACCCCTTGGTTCGTTCCAATTGGTCAAGCCAAGTAATAAATGCATTACCGACTTGAACGGAAGTAAGGGAAGTTAACAATTTGGATAAGGTTACGTAGTAAGTACCTTCCAGAGCGTTAAGAGACGCCAGCAGAGAATCGACGCTGTTCACCCGCTTGTACGAGATGTTCGCCATGAAGTCGCGTTCGGAAAGCTGCTTGACAGCTCTGACGCCAAAAGTCAAAAGTGGAAGTTTCATTTGCCCGAATCTTTTGGTCATAAGTATGTCAAATGTTAATATAATAAAAGTTAAACTACTTAAAAAGACACTTTCACTGGTGCTCTTTTCAGTGGAAGAAAATTTTTGTTAAAATATTTAATACTAGTATGGTTTACTTGAATTCAAGTCAAATTTCCTTGTTTGAAAAATTCTAGTCAAGGAAAATCTTCCATGTATAATTTCTCAAACACGGAAAATTCGTTATGCTGCATCTGAGAGAAAAGTTTATAAAATAAAAGTTTTAGAGCTCGCAAAGTTACTATAGAAACTGTAATTACTTGCATAAAATGCACTAGTTATACTATATTTATTAACGATTAACTAAAATTAGATATATCGTTAATATATTTTATATTGTTTACTTTTCGTTTCAAAAATTCAACAGGCATATGTAAAAAGGCAAGCTCTAAAACTTTTATTTTATAACATATCTTGATAAAACGTACGTAACATGAGTTACATTGAATTCCCTGAAACTTCCCTGTTTGAAAAATTTTACCCACAAGATTTTATAGTAGTAACATTTCTCGAAAACGATTTTTCCACTTTTGATTTCTGACGTTAGAGCTGCCTGAAACGAAATTGAGTATTAATGTGAACAGTGCCGCACAAATTTGCTTAATGTACTTCTTGCTATGTCGTCATGAAGTAAGGACAAGAGTTTTCATGGTATGACTTTAACCGGGGACCACGTTCTCTTTTCTCGTAGTTCCCCTATGAGTGGGACGGCTACTTAGAGTAAGTAGCCGTCCCACTCATAGTAGTTCCCGCTTTAACCTTGCCGGATTAGTTTTCCACACTAACGGTAAGTGTTAACATGCTAAGACGTTACAGTAACTAACAAACTATATTATTAAACAGAGTCTAATTCAGTAGAATTTAAACCCTTTATCTTCTGCTCACCTTTTTTTTCAAATATTTTACTAGTGATCCCTTATTGTATATTTTTGGGCACTACCTTTCGGTTCATTCACTAGACCGCCGTGATCGCAATTTTTCA
>LR138807.1:0-19185 GCA_900659605.1 Tisbe holothuriae | reverse complement strand
CAACCAATGAGGAGGCTGTATTCCGGCTAAAGGAGTACCTTGACCGCTAAGTATGTCGTTTTCACTTTTTAATAATCGGACTCTATTTAGGGCTGCAGCTTCACATACATTAACCCGGACCAAATATTGCGGTTTCAACATCAGCATATATACCAGTCATGCACCATTCTAACAGCCTAACGGTGGTTCTGAGATTTTTACACAAATAATATTATATTTATATAATATTTTGTAACAGGACAGCACATGCTACATCAACACAATGCAATGGGCTTCCATGCAATTTTTATTTCCACAGATCAAGAGCTAAAGGACTTTGAAACTCCTTTCTCGGCAAGAAAAACACAGCGTGTTTACTGATGACTAGATAGGAAACCGGCCAGATGATGGTCAGCGGAGAAAATGTGTAATCATGCATGCCGTCTTATCTTAAGTATCCCATTAAGTGTGTACATAAAGAGAGAGAGCTTCTGAAGTGCCACATTAAGATATTCATTAAGAAAGAGTTTCTGCAGTATCACATTGAGTTGTTCATAAGAATAGAGTTTCTGAAGTAGCACATTTAAGAGTGTTCATGAAAAGGGTCACTCTGAAGAATCAGTGTATCACATTAAGTTGTTCATAACTGGAGAGCTTCTGAAGTATCACATTAAGGGTGTTCATAAAGAGAGACTTTTTGAGTAGCAGTATATTATAACCATGGACCTTCTTAGGTCCATGATTATAACGCTCGCAATATATTAGCTCGCGTTTTGACACTCGCAAGTTTATTAGCTCGCGTCTTGATTCTCGCAACCTTCTTTGCTCGCGTTTTGACACTCGCGATGTAGCATTCGGACCGTTCAAATGTGTGTGTACATGTAAACCTTGATGGACAGTGTACTATATACGTATAAATGTCCAGGAAAGTCTTACGGCTACGTGAAAATAATCATATTTTTTACTGTTTTCCGAGCTACCTTTTTAGTATCACGCGCAACAAAAACAGTCGGCGCAAAATGGCGCTCCGAGATGTACGGCTCGTATAACTTTTTTCTGTACCCATGGTTAAGATGATTAAAGCTAAAAACAGGCTCACTGGCCAAGTAAATTTGACTTATACCTCATAATAATGTGTGAGAAATCCACTCTCATTAAAATTATAGTTTAGTGTTTAACTGTATAAAGAAGCAAATATAGGGATGGGCAGTCATTTTACTCGCAAAGATAATTTTTAGGACTAATTATTGTGAGACAATATATGAGGTTCAGTCCATGATCGTCGAGAATCTCACAATGTACACTAATATAACCATCAAGATTAAGTTTGGATCAAATGGAATCGATTTGAGCCCAATAAATTGTGTAACTTGGTTCTCTCTGTTTTAAATAGCCTTAATAATAAAAAAGTTGCTACTCTAGAAGTACACTTTCTTTAACAAAATCCGGTCTCTAAAAGTCCCACTTCTAGAGATCGTATATATTCTTAAAAGAACTCTTAAATGTACTTGATAAAAAGCTTAAGCTATAATTTCTCTTTTCTTTCAGATGACGGCAACGCCTCCTCCGACTGTGGCGAAGATGACTTCAACGTCTTGGACTCCGCTCTCAGCAGCGGCAACTGTGGCCCACCGGAAGACGACGAAGAAATTGACGACATTGACGGAGAGAGACAGAGCAGCAGCAGCAACAGCATTATCCCTGGCGGAAACCCCAGCAGCAAGGCCCGCCGCCGCCGTACCGCATTCACATCAGAGCAACTACTCGAACTGGAAAAGGAGTTCCACTCTAAGAAGTACCTCAGCCTCTCGGAGCGGTCTCAAATTGCCCACGCACTCCGCCTATCCGAGGTCCAAGTCAAGATCTGGTTCCAGAACCGCCGCGCAAAGTGGAAACGAGTCAAGGCTGGCATCACCGTCTCCCCGGGGTCCTGCTCGTCCGCGCTGACGTCATCTTCGAACTCCTCGCTAACGCATCAGACCAAGATCGTGGTCCCGATCCCTGTGCATGTGAGCAGGCAGTTTGCCATGCGGAGTCAGAGTCATCACGTGGGGTCGGCGGGGCTGATGGGAGGAGGGGAGTCGCCAGAGAAGCCCGTCATGAGGCCGCCTCAGCCAAACGGGTCGCTGCACTTGAATCTGGACAAGCATTACAAGTCGTCATTTAGCAGTGTAAAGTAATATTGAGGGAAACAATTACTGAAGCAATAATAATAATATGCTGTTTTTCTAAATACCTGCAACTGCATTACTTATTAATTCTATATTTTCACACAGTATCAATTTTCCTGCATATGTAAAAAAAACTTTTTGGTGCAATAATTAGAAGTCAATATTTTGTAAGATAAACAGGCAAGTGAGGCAACCTCATTATTATTATTATAATTATTAATATGTCTATTAGCATAGTCTATTTACTCTATTAGCCGTACATATATTCATAAAATAAAGTTTGCATAATGCGATCAATGTATAGCTAACTTATAAGTAATAATGATTCAAAACAGAATAAGATTGTAAAAGGCGATTTTTCAGTGAACT
Organism: Tisbe holothuriae; assembly: GCA_900659605.1. NCBI lineage: Eukaryota > Metazoa > Arthropoda > Copepoda > Harpacticoida > Tisbidae > Tisbe > Tisbe holothuriae. Next base: position 16,666 of record LR138807.1, on the reverse strand, counting down.
TAGAAATTCGTTATTATATTTCAATTATTTTTAATCAAATCTTTCCTTAACATAAAGCGATGATCATTAATGATAGTATGGCACCATTTGAATTCTTTCCTTCTTGCTATTCTTCCTTCCTGTTAATAATTTAGTTCTTTCTCGTTAATGTTAAACTAGTGTTGCGATTGTTAATCAAAGTGTTATTTCGTTAAATCTTAAACCCATCCGCCGGTGAGCTTATGGAACATGTCCTCGTTCAGCTGCTGGTTGGCGTCCTTGCTCCGCATGGAGAGGAAGATGTAGCCGCCGATGAACTCGTGCACCACCTTGCAGTCGGCCGACAGGCAGTTGAAGATGACGTTCTGGTTGTCGTCGAACTGGATCATCATGTGCTTTGTCTCCCAGTTCACGTTCCAAGCCTAGAAGAATAGAAGCAAATGTATGCGTGACTCTCAGGCGTGACCTTCTTTTCCGTGACTTTTGGTTTTGGAAAGCGAAATCATTGCATGAAAGCAGTTTAAGAAAACCATCTCCGGATTTAGAATTTCATTTAATGTGCGGGTAAATGATTAGACAAGCAAACGTTAATATGTGGGCCCGGTTTTCGCTTGCACTTTCATCGAAACACTATTTTCGCGAGGTTACCAAATTACTCTCTTAAGCTTGGATCCAATCTTCCTTTGTTCTCACCTTCATGGTGCTAAACCTCCACGTCTTGAGATGGTCTCCCGCGCCCATCGTCATCCTCATGATCTTGTTGGAGGCCACGCCCAGCAGCTCGTCCTTCTTCTCGCCGTGGAAGCGGACGGCAAACAGAGACACGCCGTAGTCGGGCAGAGACTGCCACGCCTTCACAAAGTTCATCTTGGCCTCAAGGAGGTTCAGGTCCTTTACATTCGTGTGGGCTTCAAGGATCTTTTGCCGCAGCTGTAATAAAGACGATAAATTATGTTAAATCATTAACATGATAGACCAATCCTACCTTTGCCTTCATCTTCCTCATGAACCTCGGAGCGACGTACTCCTCCACGTTAATGTCCAACGTGGCGGGGTTGATGACTGGGGAGCTGGCTGGGTGCTGCATCGACAGGAACGCCTGGATCGACTTCACCTCGTAGTCGTAGCTGCTGTCAGCCATCGACTTGCCACGGGCGGCCAACCGGCAGGCGGCCATCCACTTGGCATATTGGCTCTCCTACAATAATGATATAAATTTAATGGGAACTTTACATTAGCATCGGTTAAACTCCTTACCGAGTCACATCGCAACCACATTTCCGTCATTCCCTCAGCTGAAGGCACTTCGAGCTTGACCTGATACTTGTGCTGAGACAGGTTGATCTCCGGAGTGACCTCGCACCCCTTCAGGTTCACAGAAAACACTGGCTCGGAGCCACGGTTGGCCATGTCAGACGTCTTATAAGCCGTGAGATGGAGGTCCTGGCACACAAAGTACAACCGCTTGAACGATTTCAGGGTGAGCCGCTTGGGTCTGAAGAACCGAAGGTAGTCCTTGAGTTGCGGTATTCTCGTGATGTCTCCTCCGCCTCCGCCGCCGGAGCCCTCCAGCGAGAGCTGCAGATCCGTCAGCGCTGCATCGACATCGTCGTCCTCATCGAGGTATTCATGCGGCTGCGGCACGTTCGCCTGGATGCCGACCTGCAACTGCAGCGCGGCAAACAGCAGCATCTCCTCCTCGGTGCAATCAATCTGCTCGTTGAGCAGCTGCCACTTGGCCTGCTCGTAGATCATGTTGATCCGGACGGCGTCGTGCTTGGGGTTGAGGTCGTAGAACGAGTAGTACTTGAAGCGCAGGCACAGCGTGTCGAACTCGCCCACGCCCTGCTCCATGATGGACAGCGAGGAGTCGAGCCAGCCAACGTTCATCCGTGCGCGCTCCACCAGCGTCTTCGGGTGCAACTGGCTGGATTTGACCTCTGGGTTCGGCGGCGGGCTGTGCATCAGACCGAGGTCGTCCTTGTTGAAGGAGTGGTCGAATCCCTTCGTCGGCGTCTGTCCGTTGTTGTTAAAGTGCGAGAGATGGTTGTTGCCGTTGCCGTGACTTCGGAGTGTGTTCGGATTGCTGTGGGACATGGTGTTGTGCATGTCGGGTCGGCTCAGAGTGCCGTTGAGACTGCCGTTGCTGTGGTACTGCCTGCCCTTGCTGACGAAGGTGTTGGTGTCGATGCGTTCGCCAGTCTGGCCGTCCTTTGTCGGGGCGACCTGGCGGCGGCGGCTCACGGTCTCCTGGTAGTTTTGCTTTAGATGTTCCGGGTTGAGTGGTTTGCATAGGGACAGTTCCTCGGGATGACGGATTCCTGAAAGCCAAAAGTTCATTTATTCTCTTTTCTGACATAGTTGGCGAATGGGAACAGGTGTAACCAAACTCCAAAGCATGTTTCTCACACACAATATATTTCCAGTATTTCAATGTTTTGCACCCACCTAGATCTTTGCATAGTCTGATGCTGGCGTTGAACGTCCTCACGGAGAAGTCGACGTTGCAGTCGATGAACCTGAGATCTGGCAGCTGGATCTTGAGAGTCTTGTGCATGGGTGTGAAGTGGATGATGGCGTCGGCGGTGATGTTGTACTGGTCCATCGTCCAGCGGGTCTTGTCCAGCCAGATGTTGCGCTCGGGCCACCACATGGCGTGGTCAGACCAGTCCATGGCAATGTCTGAAAATATTATGAAGTGTTGGCTTACAGTATATCGTTATGTGCATAAATACGAAAATTATGTTAAAAGTCGGATTAAACTAAATAAAAAAGTAAATATACACGGATTACTCGAAACCTTAATTATCCTTAATATATAGGAATATCGTATTGTAATCGTATGTTTGAAGAACTCGAAGTTAAATTCATAATAGACTATTGCTGACAGTGACATTAAAAGTGCTTCTTAAAATATTGCTCAAAATGTGCTATTCTATTTCTGCAACAAATGCAATATCATTATCACATACTCTCAAGTAAAAATAGAACGACATTCATCTTGACAAAACAGGTCTCGATCCTTTTCCAGGTGAAATTTGAGACTGTCCGTTTCTTTTACAACGTGAAGCATGAAGGCAACCTTGGAGTCGAGCGAGAGTGCTAGGCCTGCAATTCAGGTCTGAAGAGGAACATTCTTTAGGAGCAGACTACGCAGGGATGGAAGTTGAATCATAACAGGAACGAGCACAGAATGGGTGTTCCCACTTCTCTAAAGCTTACATGTTGTAAAGAGAGGCGTATACAAATAATCGCAGACCAAATACTCTCGTTCATCAAATTATTTTACTCTTGTACAGTATTAAGTTGAATAACATGGCAATGAGTATAAAAAGTATCCTTTCGGGCTTTTGAAAGCTAGTCCAGGACACTACTTAAAATGCTCTATTTTACATCATAAACTGATGACACTCTCCCCATTTCCTTTTTATGGGACCCTCTTTTAAGACTCCAGAAGCAACCATGTGTTCACTCTAAATTTACTCTCAATTCTTCTTCTTCTTCTTTTGTGACGCCCACTCACACTTGACAACACGAGCGTGCCTATTATTAGGCGCAACTGCTGCACCAACGGGCGGAGAGGGCACAGTGGACATGACGATACATGTGCTTTCTTAATGAATTAGCACCATGTTTATTAGTGACCCATGATTAGCACACACTGGTCTTCAAAGATGTCTAATGGCTGATTTAGGTAGGATACAATATCTTCAACAATGAAAACCGTGCGTAAATGATGTTAAATGTGACTAACCAACACAGGTACTAGGTTTAAAATTACGCTACACATGTTAACATAATTCCTACCTAGCTCATCGACGAGCCTGAGCATGACCCCGCCGATATGCAGATCTCCCCTGACCCTCAGCCTGCGCTCCACCTGCAGATCTGTGACAAACACCGTGAGCGTCCAAGTGCCGTCGCCCACGGTCACGCCGCCCTTCAGCATGCCGGTGGCCGCCGGGACGCCGTTCACCTGCGCACGAGGCTGGTATTGCTCGGATGGCATTGGCTGGTGCATGGTGACGATGATGCTAACAGGGACTTAGTCATGAAACGCTCTCACTATAACAAGACAATAATCGTTTTCTTTCGACGGAATAAATGCTCTTATCATACAGGATGCCCTACAAAATAAGAATAGAACATTTCCTCTAGTTTCTTTTAAAGTATTACATATGGGTAATAATGGACATTTTAAACGGTAAAATTGGACTTCCCCACAGAAGAAAAAGAGAATGCCCATGTAATGTGCAAGTGCAACGAAGTTTTCTTCCTTCATTAAATATCTGCCTTATGTATCTGGCTAATTATCATCGGGTCAAGTTGGCAATTCGCCAGGTTTACTCAAAATGGCTTTCTCACAAGTTTAAAAACTTTTTAACGGGAAAAAGTTTACGTCAGAATTATATGCTAGCTTGTAGCATCACTTTTGTGTAGTGAGAGCGTTATAATTTTTACTCGTTCTGTTGCACCACCACTATTGATATCTCTATAATCCCACAACGGAAATTGCAACTGCAATTTTAGCACCGAGTTTTCATATTTATTCCACTCTCTCTCTCACATCACGATTCCCCCACCACCTTATCTTTACTGCCTCAAATGCAGGCAGGCAGGCAAGCAAACAGGGCTAGTGGACGACAGGCTGAAACGCCAGTTTGCTTTGCAAGCTGCGTATGTGTGCGACTTTTGGGTTATTCTGCTCTTCAGTCACTTCTTCTTCTCCTATATACTTGCTTGCTTCCCTTGTCGCGGCGGCGGCTGCACACACACACCTAGGAATAGTCGTCATTGATGTCAGGTAGAGAGAGAGACTACGAGGTCATAAGATGACTACATTCCAAAAGTGGTTGCATTATTAGTAAATGGGGGTAACAGACGTACTTATTCAGTATTTCGTATATAATATGCTCCACATTTCCCCTGCTCAAATATACCTCTATTCTACTTCATGTTCTTGTTCAAATATATACACACTTTTTGACGACGACGACGACTCGCTTGCATGCTAAACTGTTCATCCTTGCTAGGGCGGGTTTCAGCCAAATCCCCTTTCCTTCTTTTCCTCCTCTTCGCCCACTCTGACTGTGAGCGCAAGCTGCCCGACGACACCCCGTTTCCTTATAAGCATTGAAGCTGGCAGCAGCTTGAGCTCACACACACGGATTCGATCATCATCATATATGTATGGAGTAGTAGTTTATATACGCATGTACACGACGCGGCGACGGCGACCAAGTTCCGCTCAAAGGGCAGAAATCATGACGTGCAGCTAGCTATTTTTTTAGTTCGAGCAAGAATGGAGGCTAGGATGTTTCTGCAGGGAAAATGAGCCAGAGTCTATATACATTAGTTCCTCTTCAGTATAAAAATGGATAAAAAGGGGAAAAAGGGGAAACCGATTATTAGTTTTGTTTGCATTAGAAACAGATTTTATCATTAAGCATTGCGATACAACTGTTTCGTAATGATATTTCTGCGACACAAATTATTTTTTCGCCAAAAACATTACATAAATATTCTACGTAGCTATTATCATAGAATAAGCATACCTACGCCGCTTTGAAAGTCAATTAAAGTCATAAACATAGAGTGGAAATAATGGAAAGCAAAGAAATTGAATGAGTCAAAAAAGCATTTCATCCCTTTGTTGTATTAACTAAATTATATAATATATTTTTTTCGAGCCAATTACATTTGATGTAAGTATAACAATAAGTAAGCTAATTCATCTCATAGGTTTTTGACAGTATAAATTTGATATAAAAGTTGCTTTCGCCAATTCTCCTCAGGGAACACACCTTCGCAAGACTTCAAATCACTTGGGTTGGAACTTTTTCAGAGGCGGTTCCATGTACATGGTACCCTGGGAGAATTCAACTGGAGACTCTCTTCGCTGCGGACGCCGTATTGGACCGGACTCCCACGATTCGAACGGAGGAGGTGCGTCCGGCTTTTGACCATTGCTCTCCTCGTACTCATGCAGCGGCTGCTGGAGGCCAAATAGCCCGCCCAGCCGACGACCCGATTGGGATTGCTGCTGCTGCTGCGAATGTCCATCAAAGGAAGACGAAGGAGATTCGTAAGGTTTAAACATGTCGCTACCTCGGCCAGAAGCACCGGTGCTAAAGGAGGGCTCGTCAAAGGCCGCTCGAGGGAAATCTCTTGATGGCGAGAACCGGTCTTGGTTCTGCCTTTGCCACAGACTATCGTGGTGAGAGGACCTCGAGGTTGAGCTCTGGTAGTTGCCATAATCTTGATCCATTCCGTACGACTCGCTTCTCTTCTCCAAAGGCCGACCGCTGTAATTATCATTCCTTTTTGGCGGCCCAATGGGACCTGGGTCACGATACTGCTCAGTGATTCTATGCTGGTACTTTTTACTGGCGACCTCCAGTGTTTTCGAGATAAAGAGGGCGAGTTGTAGCTGCGATTGGTCTTCAATAAGCCGTTCCACCTTGCTGTCCTCTGGTGACGTGCACGCCATCACACGCTTGAGCAAATGCTGAGCTTGAACCATAACCGGATTCATGACATCTCCTCCGGAGGTGGAAGACGTTGAATTGAAAGATTCGAAGGTCGACGAGGGCTTGCACTCCATAGCATGGGAATGGGAAGGAGGGGGCTGTTGTCTCAGATGATGATTTATGGGAGGCGGAACTCGAGGATAGGAGTCTCGCCGCTCCAGAAGGTTGCCACGGTAAGGAGTTGGGGAATGTTCTCGCTGACTTCTTGGAGGAGGATCCTCTCCGTTGTAGGGTGGTAGGTGCACATTGAGGACAGTCGGCGGAGGAGGCGCCTGGCTGAACCCATTCTCGTTGAATCTGACTGGGGGTCCGACATTGGAAAATTGCTGCACTTTGGGTAACAGCTGACCGGCCATGAGACTAGCGAAAAAGGCGATGTCTTTACCGCGTTTGTTCAGCCACTGTTTGATATTCTGGTTCTTGTCGAGCTCCTCGATACTGTGGTTGGAGGAGGTGTCCTGTGGCTTGGGCCTTCCACCGCCAATGTAGACCAACGTAGCGACATACTTTGGAATGTGCGTCGTGTTGAGCTTGACCTGTCGCTTCTTTCTCTCCTTGCCGCTGATCTCAATGACCTCCACCATGACCTTGTCGCCCTCCTTGAGAACGTGGCTGATGTCGCCAGTCCGGAATTGAACTCCCCAGATGAAGACATTTTCCCGCTCAAACAGAACGTCACGCTTGGCCATACTGCCTTGGTGGATCTTAATGATGCCCGCATCTGTGCCACCGCCCTTGACCGGCTTGTTGTGCGGGTAGAGGTACGTGATACGGCCGATCTGGACCTCAAGAGGTAGCGGGTGGAATGGCTTTGGTGGAAGTTCACCGTTCACGCACTGCTTAAACCGATCAAAAGATGAGAAGTCATGCTCCTCCAGCCAGGCTCTAAATGCAGCATTGTTGGCGTCTGCGGGAACGGCCTTGTTCTTATCCGACGGCTGCTGACCGATCCAGGCAGACACGAGCACGTTCGGCACGTTCTTGTTGTTGGTTCCGGCACGAACCTCAACAAAGAATCGATCCGTTTCCCGAACGATGTACATGAGATCGGCCTTGCTCATGCTGTGGCCAAAGATGGTGATGTGCGACCTGGCAAAGAATGTCTTTTGTCCGGCCATGGGACCGTTCTCCAGAGTCATGACTCCGTGTGTGGTCCCATGCGAGGTGCCAACGTCAGGCCGTTTCAGCTCGCTCACTTTAGCCATAATCTGGTTCGGAGGCAACTTCTCCTTCACTCGATCCGCGGGTGACGGCGAGTACGCTTTCGGCTTCATCTTGCCTTGGATTAGTCTCGTGAAAAGCTCTTCGTCCATCTGTCGTTTCTGAAGGAAAGGCAGAACGGCGCCACCCATGTACTCAGGGAATCGGTCGCAGTCTTCTTCCAGCCGTGGCATCGGCCCGATCCAGACCATATTCGCCCTGTACTTGATTTCACAGCCGTACTTCTGCTCCAATGCCCTAACAGTGGCTGGCTCGAGTACCTCGAAATCCAGCTGAACTTTGTCATTCTCCTTCATGACGTAGTAAAGATCCGCTCTCGCCATCCGGGCGCCAAATACATACGTGTGCTCACGGTGAAAGATGACACGCTCGCCCAGGTGCTGCGGTCCGGACACAATCTGCAGCACCCCAGAGGTGAACCCCTCGGCCTCACTGCGGTCATCAAACTTGAGAAGCTTTGCTCTGAATATGATCTTCCCACCGGTGCCCAGTTCAGATTTGATCTGCTCTGCGCTCGGCTTCTCCTCCGTCTTCCACGCCAGTAGCGCTAGCCACTCGTACTCGCCTTGAGATTCTTCCTCGTCTGCCCTGACCATGTCAAAATACAACCGCTCTCCAACTTGCACATTATTCGTTAGGAACTCCTTGAATCGGATCCGCTGCCCGTTGACAAACAGTCGGTTCTTTGACAGCAAGACCATTTTACCATTGAGCATTGGATCAACACTGCTCAACTTTATCTTCCCCAGGACATTCTGCACTTCGGTAATCACACCCACTTGGTTTAGATGCGTGGCAGCGCTGGGCATGGGATAGGTGTGCTTCTTGCTCCCACTTGGAGGAGAGACAGCGTCTTCAGCTTTAACAGGAGACGCTGAAGCATCCATGGGCGTGGGCTCACCGCCAGACTTTTTATTCTTCTTTCCCTTCCAGATTTCCACCGCGATCCGGTCACACACAACGTCTCCAATAGTTCTGGTTGGCACGAGCGGTTTCACGTGCGAAAAGAGTAGATCGCCAGCCTGGCAAAGAGTGGACAGGCGGCTGTTGGCATCCACTGGCTGACCGTCAATCACAAGGTCTTGCAGCTTGAACAGCACCGCAGTGTTCTTGCCCACAATGACGCCGGTGGAGCGGTCGACAAAGTGAGTGAGCGGTCCGCACACGTACTCCTCCTGCTCCTTGCCAGCATCGGAGGGATCTTTTGCCCCGCCCTTCTTCCTTTGCTTACGAGTGACCTGATCCAGCACTGCCGGAGTCGGCTCTGACCCGCTCCAGACAACACTACACCTCCAAGTGGGGCAGTACATTACCTCAGTCTCCATGGCGGACTCGCTGTCGGCCGAGGCTCCGGTCGGTATTTTTATCACAAACGCTTGCATTGGAGTGGGTGGCTTGAACGCGTTGAAGCGAACTTCCACGGTGTGGTCCATCTTCCACGCTCTGAACTCGGCACCCTTGATGAGAGCACCGTCTTGAAGGAAGAACTTCATGTAGAACTGAGCGTAAGATGTCTGGCCATTGTGGTCGAACTTGATGATACCACTGCCTGCGAGGTTGTGCGCCACCATGGTTCCTGTCTGGGCTTTAATCTCTTCTGGCCGAACTTGATCCGCCACATTGGACTGTTGCATAGCAGATTTATTGCCCTCGTCTTTGATGTTGTTGGGCGCCTTCTGCTCTGGCGTAGGCTCCTCTCCAGTCCACACACAGTGTGAATACCACTTGGGCCTCACCTCCTCCCCGTGGATAGTCTTGTAGAGCGCGTCCTCCTTCTCCATGCGTTCCACTCTGGCACTCAGCAGCCTGCCCTCCAGTTTTGCCTTGACGAGCGCCTCCACGCGGTCCTTGTTCTTCACTTCATGCGGTTGAACACGACGCTGGTCGAAGAAGATCCGATGGGCTCTGAAGAGGCAGACCTCGGTACGGTCGGGCCCCATAGGGAAGGTTAGAAAGAGGATGCCACCGTTGTAGCCCAACAGATGTCCTTGGATCATTGCAGGGGCAGTCTTCTTCTTCTGTTCAGCCGATTCTTCTTCTGTTGCCGTCGTTTCCATGGCTTCAATGTTATGCGCGTTGCTACTCTCCAAGTCGGACCCCGATATCTCCATGGTTAAAAGGTCAAATTCATCTGGTTGGCCACTGGAAGGGCCGCCTTCTGTTGGGTTGGGTGCCTGTAAAGCAAGGTTTAGAAGTTTAGAACTCCCAAGTCAGGATACAAAAGGTAAAGCAAGACATATATATACAACATAATACAAGTACCGAGTACGTGCTTCTTCTCGGTAAGGTGTAAAAAAGGCAATTTTATGAAGGAACTTGCATTATTTTCTTGATTCTTTGACTAATGCCCTTTTTCTTTTCATTCTCACCCTTTCCTCTTCTTCTTGGTCATTCTCTGTTCTCTCCCCGCCGGTCCACTCCGGATCGATCCCGTCCATGCCTTCCATTCCGTCCCTGTCGGCGTCCATGTGCGCACGCGCATGCACTGCAGGGTGGTAGCCACTTGTGGTGAGCAGGACCTGGCCTGGGTACTCAAAGAAGCGCCAAAGGAGAAGAGGCTTCACAAACAAATTTCCAAGGAAAGGAAGATCAATTTCACTCGCGACATTCCCCGTTCACATATTATTGTGGTAATTTTATTTTGCCCCCGTGGGCTGGGCAGCAGCTGCTCGCCAAAATAGCAGCTACTCAGCGGCAAAACGCTCCCCAAAGACGTCGAAAGAAAGGAGAGCAAAGCAGTTTAAAATTCTTTGGATGTCACCACGTTGCAAGCGGAGCTAGAGAGAAGAATTGCAAGACGGAAAGAAGCTACTTGGGAGAAGAGAAACCTTAGTAGCAGCGCGTCTCGAACTGTGGTCTCGAATTTTACGGCTCTGCCCATTTGGCTCTCCAGCGCGCTCTTGACAATAATTATGCACATATACGAAGACGTTACATAGTCTCGAGATTAATGTAGCTCTATATATATGTAGCAATTGACTCGTCTAGGTTACAATGTATACATCAATTAGGCAATTACACTTCCATTGATATAAACCAAATGAGCATATCATTACATATGCAAAAACCAATCAACCCAGCTAGGATGCAGTATTAGTCCCACTTACGGGTCTCTCATAAGTTGTCCCAAGCCTGTCCCATGGCTGACAAGGGGTAAATTCATATATTTACATCCTCTTGGGCTTTACCCAATGAGATGGACATATACATTGTATATGTCCATCTTATTGGTTGTACCCAACATTATAACAAACAAAAAGTTTAGTTTACTAACAAAATTTTATTCTCACTTATGCACGCAAATGAGCTAATAACAACGAACTAAACACGAACTTTTCTATAAATACATCTCGTCCCCGTTCCTTCCCGGACTGTCCGGTCCTCCACCCCTGATGCCCCTCTGGACCCAGAGCGAACCCGCATTCTCCTCCTCCTCCCCCTCTGCCAAGCCCGGTGGAAGCGTGTACAGCGTGCCAGCGCCGTTGTCCATTGCCTTCAGCTCACTGGAGCTGAGGCGAGCCCCTGGAATGGCAGGGTTCTTCACCCAGGCGGGTAGCTGAGCATCGAACTCGACAATGTGAGGAGGGATCTTGGCGTTGATGTCGAAGCTTAGGAGGTACTGCATGTGCTTGATGTATTTGATCGCTAGCCTGAAGAAGGAGTATTAGAAAAAAATGAGAAAATGATCAATTTTCATCGTAATATCAAGACAGAAAGTAGCACTGGTGGTATATCCAGCAATGATAGTGTGTGGTTACCTGAGAGACTCAATCTTTGAAAGTCTCTTTCCCGGCGGTTTACAAAAGGGAAGTCGTTCTCTGAGGAGCTCAAATGACTTGTTCATATCCTTCATGCGGGCACGCTCCCTATCACAAGCAGACTTCTTGTATTGTTCTGTAAGATATTATAATACAGTACAGATATAAGTACACTGCCAATGCTCTCTTACCTCTTTTGACTTCGTCGTCAAATCGATTAGCACCCGTTTTGCCTAAAATTATATAATGATTATGACCGATTAAGCTTATCATTATATAGCTGTCCGTCACTAACGTACTCTTACCCGTTCCTTTCCCTTTTCGGTTTCTCTGGGGAACCCTCTGAATCAGAATGCAGTGATTATCACTTGGCGGTGGCATAGGAGGGGGCGGCAATATCAGCGTATTCGTTGGCTGCTGTTGCTGCTGGTGATGGTGCGCTGGATAACGACTCAGAGCCGCATTTTGGTACGAGTACAGCAACCCCTGTTGGCCCTCATTGCACAACTCCCCTCCTCCATTCTCGCCAATGCCGATATAACCTTCATGAGCGGGCGGCGGGCCCAAGTGGTGAGGGTGTCTCGCCTCAGCGGTACTGGGGTCGTCGTTGTAATACTGCCAATGCATAAATGCAGAAGGATCAGCTTGCTCCAGGGCCTCGCCATTGATTATTATTGGCTCAGCGGCATCCAAATCAGCGTATATTTTAGGAGCAGCAGATCCTGGTGCGACAACCGTTCCATTATCGTTCTCTTCTGCAGGCGGAGGATCTTCTGAGCGCTTCTTACTCTCCTCCGATTCTCCATCTTCCTTCTCTTCCTCCTCGTAGAGAATCTTGCTAAAACTGGGTAAAGTGGCCAGCTTCTGATCCTCGTCTGAAGTTCCCTCACCACTTCCCAAGTTCATTCCGTTATTCCTGTTGCCCGTCGCAGAGAAGTCAACGCCTCCATCAGTGACAAAAGATGGAGCGACGGTCAAGGGATAGCGGACAACTTTTCCGTCTTCCTGGGTAGATTCCAACACGGCTCCAATACCTAAAACATAAAGTATAATACTAATGCCAGCTCTATTCCGCCATTTGTACAAACCTGGGATCTCCCTCATTTCCGCTTTACCCGTAGGTAGAAATGTGAGCTCGATTGTGTTCTCAGACACTGCCAGAACAGAGGGTTCATCTGTAGCTTGTCCGCTCACAATGGCCGCTGCTGTAGAAGAGGCGGAGAGATCCTCTGCCTGCTCTGGGTAGGCATCTTCATCTAAAGGCTCCTCTTTGGGGTGTGCGAGTGGCACCGAGTCATGCATCTTCATACTGGTCTTGCGGGCGAATTTAGGGGGCAATTGAAACTCTGTTTCTGAAATAAAGCAGGTTAATAAGGTGATGCTTTGGTCTGGACTTTTCTGTACCTTCACTGCTAGGATCGTCAAGCCCTTCGGTTTTCCGCTTTAGAGCCACTGCTTTCTTCATGACTAAACTTTTCCCAACTTATGACTAGCTATGATACTAATATTGAATCTTTCTCTCTACTCCTCAATATACTCTACAAGTTTCTAGATGTAGAGAGAGAGCTCGAGCCTTTGCCTCTCGGACACCTGTTAACAAGTGTTCCTATTTTGAAAAGCTCCTTTTTGTAGCAAAAGCGAAAGGAGTCTTTTCTCTCCTCCTCCGAAGCACATGTGGTCGCCGCCGTCGTCCGCTTCATCATCATCCTCTGCAATCTAAACACTACTACATATGCATAAGTGTTGCTTGGCTCAAATAGAATATGTGACAAAACGGGGAAATCACCTATGTTGACTTGTCAGCAGCTCTTCCTTTGCAGGTGCGGACGACGGAAGGAAATGGATTGGAGATCGTTAATCTGTCGCAGCATCATCATCATCGCCTCATCCATCCCCTCGCTCAGGGTAGAAAATGGGGATCAAAATAATATGCATTATTATGTGGTAACAAAAAACGATTATTGACTGTTTGTTGTCCCTCTTTTCACCTTTACTTTTACATTCAAAAGTGGAAAGTATTCTCTCCAATGCCATAACTGCAATTTAATTGTTCTTTCAAGGCATTAAATTATATATTTTCAGCAAGTCATTTTGCGCCAAATTTAAGGTACTCGTAATAGTTCAAAATATAGAGTATAACATATAAAGAATCCTCTGACAGGTGACACACACAGATATAATAAGATGGGCTATACCGCCTACAGAAAAGAGAAAGCAGCCGGACTTTTTTTGAGACAGAGACAACTGATGTGACCTGTGAGGGAAACCTGAGAAAATCAATAAACAGTGGAATATGTATCGAATCATTTATCATTAAGCTGCTCTAGACATGAGAACGGTCGGGGCCGGGTCAGGGTTTGGATTAAATATATTTAATATTATAGAATAATGACTATGAACTTTAGAAGTAGGTTATAATGATCGATTAATAAAGAGTATGTCGAGTTTATTAGAACGATACCATCCACATTGAAGTAAACACTAATTAAGTAACTGTACACGCCATTAAGATTTTGAAGATCAATAATAAAAGATTAGTGTGCCACAGGGCTGGATTTAATGTTTTGCAAACAATCAAAACCCGAATGCTTAAAAATATGAATCGATTTAATTAGCCTAATATATAAAGTGACAGTTTCTACGAGTACTACAGTTTTGAGCTTTAGTCCCCAGTCAATGCCACATGACTTCAGTTATAATATTTCTCCTTTCACGTTGACACATCATTCTACCTAATTTTTTGTTATAAAGTATAATTAATTACATAGATACTGCATACTGGCTAATACCGTAATACGAGTACTTCATCTTTGACTTCAACTTTATTCCCCTCGTCACCATCCTCCAGTTCAAAAGTGATTAGAGGAATATTGAAAGTCACCGAACAAAGACTCTTATCTACAGGGTGATCAAATAAGAATGTGTCAAAAAGATTGGTCTCTAGCTCATATCTGAGACAATTTATGAAAATATCTCTGAAGCAAATTGGTTTGGAAAATTAATGTATTTTTAGGAGAAACTCATAGTTTGACCATAAAGTATCACATATGTGACAACCCCATGAAGTATGTAAGCTTGACTCATTTTGTATTTTTTTCAGGTGGAAGAGCAAATATCAGACATTATAATGTTGCAAGCCTGCTCCACAATGTTTGTAACACCCCTGAATGCCTGATACAAGCCTTACTATACAATTTTTACTCCTATAGAGTAGTTCTACACTATGCCAGGTGGTTAAATTATGATTAATCTACTTCTTTTGCAATCTGCAGTCAAAGGAATGTTGCTTTTTGGGCCACTTCTGCAAGAGAATTGAAATAGAGCAGGTTATCACCATTTTTGACGTAACTTTTGAATATGTAAAGATAATGTAAATCTTTAGGTCGGCAACACATTTTGCTGCTTATTGTCGCTCACCTGGACAATGTCCAAGTTGACCAACCAGCCCCAACGGCTGCTAATCCCTGATTAGCCTATTTTGGAAGCAGGTCAAGCCCAAGCGGCCGCCGCCGCTGAGCGCGGGTCAAATGACCCCGACGCTCGATTTCCGCGTCGCTTTTTCGAGGCGACTCTTTAGTCACCTTCAGACCGTCTTCAAGCTTAGTTGAGTCCTTCTTGAGGCTCCGAAACTAGGCATTGGAGGTGATCCAGAAGGTAGACTCCCCCATAGGAGCCAGCCCCCAGGTTCAGGTCCGAGACGATTACCACCTACCATTACCAGTTTAAGTATCAATATAAGTTTGTAAGCATATCAACCGTACCGCGTCGTCCATTTATTCCCGAAAGCGCCGTTCGAAGCCCCAAACGCAATAATCTAATTGTTTCTACAAAACCTACATTAGTGCTATCCACTTTTTTTGTTTCAATAACTATTTTCTAATATGAGCCACTGTCAGGGCATTGGAAGTTACCCATTTTTTTCGGCAAAGTTACAGTTACAAGTTACTTTGCCAATATTGGTAACTAGTTACCCAAAAGTTACTCTACAGATCCAGTAACTAGTTACAGTTACAAGTTACTTTTAATGTTGACCAATAGTCAATAAGAGGTAGAAAATGGCAGTTTTAGCAAAATTCACAAAATATGTAATTTTTCAATTTTCTTACAATTTGGAAGTAGACACCAAATATGTCCATTTTACTTAATAGTAACTGTAACTTCTGGTGAATTTCTAAAAGTTACAAGTAACTGTAACTTCTATTGGAATTCATATGAAAAGTTACAGTTACAGTTACTATTTTAGGGACCTGTAACTAGTTACCCAAAAGTTACCAGTTTGAGTAACTAGTTACAGTAACTAGTTACTTGTAACTAGTTACTCCAAAGCCCTGTATATAAGGTTGTCTTTAGCGACTGGTTGTCTACATCGTTCACTCGTGTAAGTTTCGTCTAAACTTTCTGTACTAAAGTTTTATCGACGATGATGGAAGGCTAAAAACCTGTGTTAATAGTGTGTTTCCACTTTCAGTGTATCGATGGGGGATGGATGCAGAGAAACAACGAGAATCTGGGATCGAGGCGATCATTGTGGCGAAAAAATGAAATAGGCAAATAGCTCCATGCTGACATAAGTTTCTACTGACATATTAAGTTTATAGCCAGTTGTAGGTCAATGAGAATGAGAGATCTCTCAGCACTGGACTGAGTCTTCACTATCCCTTTTCCCTTCTCTTTTGAGGGCTGAGTCAACAAAAGAAGAAGAACCACAGTGGTTTATGTATCATAAAATTAATAATAATATAAATAATTCCATTGCAATGTTAAGTATTTTATATAAACGTAATAATTATAAAAAAATAAAAAAAATACTTCCAAAAATCTCGAAACCACTGTGGAGAGTGCCACTCAGCTACGAGAGGGCAAAAAGGACAAGAAAGGGAGGACTACGGGCTGGGCTAGGCTGAGGCAAGAGAACCTGGGGGCTGAGGCAAATGTGAGGGCCTCACTGAACTGAGTGGTCCAAGCAGAACAGTCAAAGACATATTATTTCTGTAAGGCTACTATGTCAGTGGAAACTTATGTCCTGAAATTCAGAATTTTGCCGCCATGATCGCCTCGAGCGGACTTCCGGTCACGCAACCTCGGGGTAAACACGTACCAAGATTTCCGGTCGTGTTTTCCCGAACTAAAAGAGAACGAAACCAAAACTTAAAACCGTAATATCTACCACTTCCAATC
>LR138806.1:2048-14959 GCA_900659605.1 Tisbe holothuriae | reverse complement strand
GGCGTGCTCGTGTACGATCTCATGACCCAGGGGCGGGACCAGCTCATCCCGTGGGGCGGGGCGTTCAAGGAGGACGCTGACCCGGCCACGTACAACACTGCGCCGGAGGTGCCACCGTACCCGCTCTGCACCGAGGATGACTGGGGGGATGAGGGGCCGTGTAGGTCGTGCGTGCCGGCGTGCGTGATCAACGATGACGCATACGAGGTCATTGCCAGGCTCACCGCGGAAGAGTAAGTGAATAATGCACCTGTTAATGATCCGTTATTAATACATTCCTTTGTAGAGAGCGTGACCGCTACGACTACCAGGCGCTGCGCACCTGCCATGCCTTCCAGCACTTTGACTGGCACGCCCTTGAGCAGCTCCAGATCCGGCCTCCGTTCCTGGTGGACCGCTGGCCGCACGCGCTCAGCCGCAGTGACGACGAGGAGCACCAGCTGAAGCGGTCCAAGTTCCGTGCCCAGCTGGCGGATCCGGCTGAAGATCTCATCAAGCTGCACGGGTTGGATGTGCAGAGGAAGAACGCGTTCCCGTGGGAGACGACGGAAAGCTGGGTTTAAATAAGGAAATGCTACCGAAAGCCCAGCTATGCTAAAGCATTGCAAAAAGAGGATTGAGGGATATAAAAAGCATTCAAAAGGCTACGGTTAAAGAGTGAAGGAGGGTATTGGAAGCTTAAGGCATTACTCAAATTTGTAAAATGAATATTGCTGAATGCAAAGCCTAAGGAAAGCAATATTCTTAAGTAAACATGTGTGTATTTGTCAGATCATTTTTAAATTGTGACATTAACTGCCTGTTATCAATTTGGTTTTAAAGTGCCTGATTTAATCGAGCATTTAGTGGCACTACCAATTATTTAGAAAGTTCAGTAATGCTTAAAAGCTTCATGTACATCGAAAGAAATATTGAGAATTTAATTCTAGTTAACGTTGGTTTTGCCGACATTTTTTGGGATGGTGCGGAGAGATTTGTTTTATTTGTGATATTTGTTATTGAATCATGTGATTTTTGTGATATAAATAAACGCTGAAAAGTATTTTGTGTTTTTTCATCTTTTTTTCTGCATGATTATGCTTAAAATGCCTTGTATTAAGTTTCGAAAGGATGGAAGTTGGACAGGTTGGATTGAAGTTGGGCAGGTATAATGGCAGCTGGGAAGCGTACATTATGCATGATCTATTTAACCTATTTTGCCATACATATTATTTCCACTTTCGACTACAGTTAGTTGCTCATAAAATGCTGTTTTATTGGTTAAAATACTCAGACTTTCTATGTAGTCTTTGTAATACTCTAGGACATTCTGTAGAATGTCCTTGTAATACTCCTCTGAAAGTAAAAACTTGGAACTATTCCAGGTAACGTCTACTGAAGAGTACCCCCACCTCCGCCCTGGCCACACCCACCGCGGCTTCATCCACCCAGGGTCCGGCATCAGCGTGTTGCCGAGGCAGGTCTGCGGGCTGTACACCAAGAACCTCTTCTATGACAAGTACCCGGGTGGGCCAGAAGTGCTCGAGGCTTCCATTAGAGGAGGAGAACTGGCACAGGTAACAGCATTAACCGGACACTCGTCTGTTGCAGAGAGTACCTGTATTGATCTCTGGTCTGTTGAAGCAAACATAATTTTAATATCTGTTCTAGTCTCTTTTATACAACCGCATCAACGTGTTCATGACCCACGTGCCCAACTACTGCTACGACCGCCTCGCGCCCTACGCCTTCGAAGCCGTGCTCAGCCTCTTCAAGTGCTGGACCAACCTGGACATCCGGACCGTCTCCCCGGAGCACATGTCCGACGTCTACTTCCGCATGTTCCCGGAGGAGCGCCGGCCGCTGTGGGGAGACCCGTGCGCGGACAAGCGCCACCTGGACATCTGGCCGGCGGATAGGGCGGCAGAGTGCGGCACGCGGTTGCCGCAGCTGCTCGTGTTGGGGCCGCAGAAGACGGGGTCGACGGCGCTGCACTCGTTTCTGAAGCTGCACCCGGCGGTGAGGGCGAGTCGGAAGGGGGAGGAGACGTTCGAGGAGGTTCAGTTCTTCTCAAAGGAGGAGTATTACAACAGAGGGATAGAATGGTAAGATCTTTTTAATGACTTTTATGTCCCATTGTTAAACAACAATATATCTTGAAAAGACAGCACTAACTATTCTTCATTTTATCAATCGTGTATGAGATAGTAGTATTCTTTAAGTTCTCAAGTTTTATGGCTTTGAAGTTCATGTATTGACGTAACTCACATTTCAGGTACATGTCGTTCTTCCCTCCGTACAACAGCAGCTCCGCCCATCCGCCGCCCTTCCTCTTTGAGAAAAGCGCCACCTACTTTGACAACGACCTCACCCCTGAGCGTGCACACCGCCTACTGCCCAACGCCAAGCTCGTGGTGCTCTTTCTGCGGCCGAGCGCCCGCGCCTACAGCTGGTATCAGCACATGCGCGCGCACGAAGACCCCGCGGCGATGGGCTACGCGTTCCAAGAGGTCGTCATGACGGACGCGGAGGACGCGCCGAAGCCGTTGAGGTCGCTTAGAGCGAGGTCAGTATCTTAAACATGACCATGGACGCAGGATGGAGTTGATATTGTGCGATTTTACTCCGCTTTCAGGTGCCTAGAGCCTGGTCTGTACGCTCGTAATCTTGAGAAATGGCTCGCCTTCTACAAACCCCGTCAGATCCTTCTGCTCGACGGCGATGAGCTCAAGTACGACCCGGTGACGGTGCTCAACCGGCTGCAGCGGTTCATCGGGGTCACGCCGTACGTCGATTACGATAAGCTCATCAGGTTTGACAAGAAGAAGGGATTCTACTGTGAGGTGAGTATGACATTAAATATTGTCAATATAATCAAATTAAAGCTTACTTTTAAGTTATGTACGATCTTCTATTAAGAATATGTTGGTGCTATTTAGCAGAAGTGTAAATTGGCCATTTCAGATTGACCCTTCTACAAACCGCACAAAGTGCCTTGGCAAGGGCAAGGGTCGCCGTTACCCAGCCATGACCGCTGAGGCTGAAGCGTATTTGAAGGACTTCTACCGTTCGGAGAATGAGGCGTTGGGTCGGTTACTAACGAAGATGGGTCGCCCACTGCTCGGATGGCTGGAGGAAGAGCTGGAGGCCGCGTTGAAGGAAGAACAGAAGAACAAGGACAAAGTGAAGGAATAAGGATGTTAAACTGTGTTTCGGAGTCTTAAAAAGTATTTTAAAAAGGTTCCATGAGTGAAGTGCTGGTTGTAAACTAGAATTAACTGGCCCAATGATATTTATAGAAAGTGCAGTGATTGTATTGACTTCCATATCCTAGCCTTGAATCTCAAGTGATTATAATAACTTAAAATTCCCCCAATGAGTGAAATACCGTTAGAAGAAATGCATTTAATTAAGGTATATCTGAGGAATGAAATTATCAATGGAAAACCAATATCACAAATTACAACGATCACAATATGTATGTCAAATAATGTTCTTGGTGCTGTGAAACACATTATCAAGGCTTTTATATTATATATGAAACAACCTTGCGCTTATTATCAAATGGAGAGTAATAAAAACTAATAATTTAACTTGTATATTTATTCCAGTGTAAAACGGTGCGTATTTGAGGTATCATATACATTATTACAATCTTCTGTACAGTTTTAATTGCAATTTCCATTCACATCGAAAGACTGTGTTGCAGTGAGACGGCTTTTCGGTTGTGCTTCATTTGAGTTTAAAGGAGTATTTACAGAGTTTTATTTATAGTAACAGTTGCTGGGCAGGGCATGTTTTCTGTTTTGTGTTTATTATAGAAAAACTATACATTACTTGGTTACTAAATATGCAAACTTTTGGTTGAAATTTGCTTTAAATTTATTCTAAAATGGAAAGTTCTGAACCAAAATCAAGCTCATGTTTCAAGTTTAATTGCAAAAGTAAACCTTCCAAAAATTTGAGCGGAAATGTATCTTTCTGTTACTTCCATCATAAGTCTTCATGATTATTAGTTCCTTGTTCGATGTTAATGACTGCTTTCTGTACCATGTTCAGATATTTTATCAAAGGTGTTCATAATATGCACTTCAAAGTCTTGTAGTTGTTAGTTGTTACATTCTTTCCTGTCCATTAATAATTAAACTTCTGAGTTTAAATATGTAGCATTTTGAACCTTGAAAACGCCTACTTTTGCTACTTATTTGCGCTAATTCGTTTTACTTATTTACCATAAATGAGTTGGAATCCATCATATGTTCATGTCCTTTATATGCATTATCCTTTTTCTTCTAAACCCTTTTATTCTAACCAGACAGGGATAGAACCAGGACGGACGACAACGCCAGCATCACTGCCAGTCCTCCTGCCTGCAGCCCTAACCCAGCAGAGCCTGCCTTGAGCGCGCTCGCCGGCATGTAGCTCGGGTCATAGGCGACCTCGTTGAAGACGCGGGACACGTTGAGGCGGACAGAGCTCTTCTCGATACGATTAGTGGGTGGCAGGACCGGTCTGGATATGTAATTAATAATTATGTAACATTATAATATGTTATTAGTGACCACTTACCTTCCGTTAGCGTCGAGCTTCCCCCAGAAGTAGAACTGGTACATCGTCTCTGAGAGGTCGAGTTCGTAGAGGGCGGTTGGGACCACGGGGCGGTTGAACTCACACCAGACAAATCCAGTTTCCTAAAAAATAATAGCCATTTAATATTGTGTAGAGTAGTGTTCCTGTAAATGAGAGTTAGGGTCTATATCACCGTTTATTTATTCTCCTTTTTCGTCCCTGTGAGTGATAAAGAGGGTTATGGAATTGGAGAAAGAAAATGCGTTTCAGGGTCTTGAAACAAGATTTTCATAATATTTATTTACCATTAAATTAAATTAGGAACTAAACCAATAGTATTTTAAATGACTAAAGGTATGTATAAAACTGCTATATATATTTAAGTCAAGTAGCATAAGCCGCACTTCTTACTCCATTATCCCGATCCCTCTTTTTATCACGATCTCGCGATCTGCCTCAGTCTGCCTGGTGCAGTGCGAGCGGAGTTCTGAGAACGGGATGCCAAAAAAGTAATATATGAATCATTCAAATATAATTTAAAAATTAATACATACCGTAAAGGCCAAATATAATACATGTATAATATTTGGCCATTAAATAATAAATATCTTACTTGATTATTATTTTTAGTTCCATATCTTAAATATACATTTATAAAAGATAAACAGACAACGAGAGCTAGAGGGAAATAATTCGAAAAGCGACCCTTGAACACCGGGAGAAAAAGGAGGAAGAAGGAGTTCTTTCTTATCACGGTGCTCAGTCCATAGAAGCAATGGCTGAGGCATTTTCCAGTCCTACTGGCTAGCCTGATGTCCTAACTTTGGTACATACATAAACTTTTGTGTAGAGAACCAATGATATGTTTCGGTCCACAAACAATTTGGGTTTTAAAAATGAAGAAAAAAGAGTTGCACCTTCCGGGGATCGAACCCGGTACCCGAGAATGGGAATCTCGGATGTTACCATTACACCAACGGCGCTTGCTGGTCATATTAACTGTAGATTCCATATCCTATTAAAAGTAATTCCTCTGTATAAAAAAGGAGCTGGACAGCATATGCGCCGTCCGGGGATCGAACCCGGTGCCCGAGAATGGGAATCTCGGATGTTACCATTACACCAACGACGCTTCTTGCATATTCGGTGGAAGGAACGTTAATATAACTTATTTTCGCTCAGTTACCTCGTCAATATCAGCCTTGTCCAGTCCAATCCTCTGCCTGTGCATGTAGGGCATGCTGCTCTGGTCCTCAAGAAGGTAGTGCTCAAGCGCCACGTTGTTGCCTGGGAGGAAGACATTTTAATTTAATAAAGCTAACAAAATATGCTCATTATTTATTTTAAAAAGCAGGCTCGCTTGTAACTATGGTACAACTTAATAATTCATGCTTGTATTATTATGTTCGTCGGCGGGAAGACGGATCTAAAATACATAATATTAAATTCGTAATTTAAGCATATCCTTTCTTAAGATCACTGTTCGACTGTTAACGTCACTAAAGGTCAGTGCATTCAAAGCTAAGCATAATAAATCTATATTAACATTATTATTATTTTAGCAGGCAAAGTTCACCGTTCTCCTGAAACCGAATCTGCTTCGTTCCGAAAAAGAGATCCGCTCTGTTCGGAATTCTCTTCCTCAAGCCTGATGAGTTAAACACGAATGAAATAGAGTGACAATGGAACCTTTAAGTGCATAATTGGCATATTTATTGGTGCCTTCTCTCACCTGTTCTTCTGCAAACAACGAGGTCGGTGTTCTTCATGTTATGCCAGTCTTCGCCGAGGCCAAGTGCAATGTAGTCCTGGAAAGTAGTTCAGTTAACATCCAATATTATGGTGTATTTCATTCGATAATACGTACATCGGGCTCATTGAGATACCCTCCCAGTTTGAAATCTATGAGTCCGTTGTCGGTTGCCTGCATTGTGACCATGTAGGCGGCGCCGTCGGACTTGCAGCGGGGGCCGAAGGAGCACGCGCGGAAGCACGAGATCGTCTTGCCACAGTTGGTGATGGGGATCTGAAAGGAATTGATGTAGCAAGTTTTAATAACTGAAAGAACTATTATATTTTTTGAGTTATACAAGTTAAATGCCGTTAGCTTTTTCTGGGAATAAAAGGCTAGAAATGTGATACTACATTGTTGGTAATCAGCTACATGTTCTGATGCTTGCCAATGTGATTGAAGCGTACGTTAGATGTTGTTACCAAATACAGAAGGTAGAAACTAACTTACCGGGAATGAGTTAAACTCGAAGAATCCTGACGTGATCTGCGCGTAGGCATCATTGTACACGACTGAGGCTTCCACGCGGAGGCGACCCTTGTCGGTGGGCGGTGCTTGCCAGGTGAACGTCAGGTTGCCGAGGCGGATCGGCCGACCTGGAAATGTCCATTTAAAAAACTGATATTTTAAGTCCACGTAGGTATTGCATACTGCCTTAAATCAGAAGTTCTATTCCAATGACCCTGGCATGAGTAGTTGATTATATAGTGTTCATTGAATATACACTGTACTATATTTCAGTTCTTGTTCATATTTTTATCAAGCTTTTATTCATTAAATATTTTGTTCAGTATCTATGTCAAGTCTATTTCTAGAAATACAATGAATATCGTTCGCCTACACTTTCAGTAACAGTAACGTAATGATGCAAAATAGCATCAGTTTATGCATTGCATATCACTGCTCTATGACCTATGGGTGCAAATTTGACAATATTCGATATTTGCTCTTCATTAAATCTGGCATAACAAATATAAAACACGAGAAGGGATTCTCCCTTTCGTTGGTAAATTATGGATACTATTTGCCAACGTAGTTTTGCATCGGAATTTTAATCTATGGAAGAATCCAAGTCATGTAGATGATGACCTTTCAATTTCGAAATAATAGCTTGTCAGTTGAGATGAAATGAGACAAACATAATACAATAATTTCAATAATATTTTATATGGCAAAATTTGAATATTTCCAACATTTGAAATTCTGAGATGACAAGCTAGCTATTAATTGATTTCCGAACATAAAGTGTCCTTGAGCGCATGGGAATTTAAACATAGATTTTCTCACGTAAATTTTTATTCTTTCAAAAGTGAATCAACTTTAATCGATTTTAGTCCCATTTTTGGCTATCTCAGAAAAAAGATAAAATATTCGGGAGATGAACGCCTTTTATTGCGTTTGTTTTGCTCACCTCTTTATATCATCTAATTTGTATTAGCTTATAATTATTTGGTACTACGGCTTAAATCTAATATAGTTTTAAAGTTACAGTATCCCAGATTATGCATACGAACAAAATTTGTAAAAGTAGGCCATCGTTAAATTAAATAATTGATAGGCTGCGGCATGTACACGTACAAGAGAAGCGAATGTATTCGTCGCTCGCTCTACGGAAAGTTTCCAATGTCAAATACTTTCTCAGCAGCAGCAGCTCCTTTCCTGATGAATTATGGACACTCGCTGCACTGCACAGTGGTTTCGAAAAATAAATAAATTTGCTTGCTAATATTAAACACTGTCATTAGCAATAAGATCATATATATTTTAATCCTATAGTTGCCACTGTGCCACCTGGCTTTCTTAAAGGATGTGTACTACTCGGTGGCTATGTACATTATATGCCGGTTATACATGGCATTCTAAAGGTCAGTATTGTTTTTCAGCAAAAAAACATTCTATAAATGTCATATTACTCATTTGAGGAGACATTTCAATGATAGAAGGAACTATCAGTCGTTTACCTAATGATTTCCATAAATATACTTGGCTGTTTTATCGGACTCACTGCTTTTGAAAGTTAAAGTAAGACCTGCGATTTTCCCTATATTTAACCGATATTCTCATGCACAGTTGAAAGCGATGCACAGATATAACCTGAATTATTCTAGAGGTCATATTCCTTTCCATTTCTTGGTCAAGCATTTTTTTCACCGTAAATGCATAGCCACTTTGCACAAATCTGCATACGAACATATATTAAGGCTTTGACACACGTACTATTTTGAACTCACCTTTATCGACGGCTGCGCCCATCTTGTTGCCTCCGCACTTGAGGACGGCGGCAATCCCGGGAACGTCCGTCCACTTGCCCTCGAATGTGGCGTTGCCGTCGTCAGGATGGCGACCACGGACCTGTAAACAAGAAAGTTAAGACATCTATAGACAATACTGATAGTTGTGCCAAGCTTGAGTTGTGCGAATATTGATTTCTACGTTTTCCTGCCTTAAAAAAGACTTAGTCATAGTAGAAAACAGTAGCACGTGGTATAGTTTCATCAAGCATTGGGAAATTACTTTTATTTTTCAAGAATTACTATTACATTTGTTTTCAAAAGTCAAGAATTACGTAATTCTAGGAATTACAATTACATAGAATTACACCAAAATTACTTCTAGTATTACATTTTCCACAACAATTTTAAGAATTACTTTTCAAATGTAATTCTTCCCAATGCTTGAGTTTCATCCACTGTTTGTAAATATGCTTCTATTTTTACTTTAAAAAGTTATTAGTATGAATGTGCTAGTTTTAGACCACGTCACAATTATTGACTACATTTTGGAGTGAATGGAATTATTCATTTCTTTGTTTACGAAATCGAAAGTAAGAAAGAATTTTAAAGTTTTCTGTAGCAAGAAAGAAATTAACATCACGTGTGTAAACTTTTGCCTGTTATTGTATTCATCTAAATATTAGCAAGTTATCGAAGATTTTGGCATGAATATTACGTACGTACGAGTATTTTCTTAAGAAATTATTTCGTTTAGCTTAGCTGGAATGGTCACAGAAAATCCAAAAAGTGCGAGTTCAGACCATTCAGTTTCTTTTGGGTCGAGCTTGAGTTTGAATTTGCGCAAATTGAAGAAGTTGATGTATTTTACTAATTTTACAGACAGTTATACTCTTGTACTCTTAATGTTTTATTCAGCTTACCTGGATCATGAACGAATCAAAGTAATCCTGAGCAATCAATTGAACTGAAAAAATAAACAATTTATTAACCATCTTACATAGCAAATGTCTAGCTATATTGCAAACTATCCTTAAAATTTACATTTTTCATTGCCGAACGAACGCGTATTATTAATTTATACGGAAGTAGTGTATTTCCTAAATCTCAAAATTTGGACCCTGATTTATAATTCATTGGTTAAATATAGGAAAGAAGGAGACAGCAAATAGAAAGCAAATGTGACTAATCCGTATATTTTTTCTAGGTCGGTTTGTGGTTAGAAGCATCGTTTTGGATTAGTAATTTTCAACGGAATTGAATATTTTCTATGTGTGAACTTTTATAAAGGATGAGTCATGGAGCATTAAAGGAGATTACCACAACTGATAAAAAAAATAAGGAGCAGAGAACTATAAGTTCACTGATTCATGCAGTTATAGCTTCAAACAAAATTACATGATTTTGCACTTCTACTCGCATGACAATTTTCCATCTTTTATTTTGTATTTGTTTGAGAAATTAGGAATTTAGGATATTAAAAGAAAGCCCTTTAATGGATTATTCAACAAAAATAGTACATCCAAAGTATTTCTCTAGCTAGTCCCAGAAACCAACAGTTTGTTAATGTATCATTAGCTACCCCATAATCTTGATTACAGTAAACTGGATGACGTGAATTACACTTCTATAAATATTAGTACTTCGAGTAACTCACTCTTGTATTCCCTGTTCCTCCTGTATTCATCAAAGTCGATGCTGATCTCGAACGGCGGGTTCCTCGTCCCCACCCGCTTCGGCGTCTCAAACACAATGTCGCCGTCGTCCTCCTTCTTGTCCTTTTCGTCCTTGCCCTCGTCCTCGTCGTCGTCGGGGCCCATGTTCAGGTTGTTGAAGTTGCCGTCAATGTACTTGGGGGCAAGGGATTCGCAAGAATCTGAGCCGTACCTGGGTGGTGGACAGTGTTTTGAATGTACAGTTAATAAAAGTATAATGAAAATGTAGCCAAAAGTGTTTTAAATACCTTAGCATTGGCTCCGCCCAACTCATGACCCCCAGCATGACCACCAACAAAGCTACCACAGATGACCTCATCTTCACAACAATGGAACAAGTGACAAATGAATTATCTGCCCTACTTTCCACTCAGCTATACCACGTGCTACTAAGTGTAGTATCACCACTTCCAAAATCACTACAAACTAATACGTTATGCATGGCAGGGGGCGGTTGTCGCGCGGATGCTGCGGACTACGGAGCCGTGTCTACCTTTGGAAAGCAGGGAGGCAAGCAAGTTTAAATGTCAGACAAGTAGATTGTGATGAATTAATGTTGTATTTGTACAACTGGATAATATGACGTGGTATAATATCAATCATTGCGCGCCCTCAAGGTCTTCAGTATGTGATACAGGGTTGGCTAAAGGTGGTAGCCTGAATTAATAATGCTTTGTTCGGCGCTTTAGCTTTGGAGATTATACATGAAACAAAAATACGTGTCCATTTTTTTCGCCGGTTCGATGATAATTCCCAGAGATACACATTTCATAGCAGCATATAGTGTTAGGAATCAGTCATTGTGTTTCTTTTTCAAATTAATTCCACGGTATATAGCAAGTTATTTCAAATAAAAGCATTGTATTTGTATTTTGTAACAGTTTGCATTCTTGCCACTCTGGAATCTGGATGCTAAATTTACGGAATAGGGGAAATTATTTAAATGCGATATGCTCATACATATAGTATATACCGTTACTTATAAACGGATACAAAATCTCTGCTTTTTAAACCCCTGTATAAAAGTGTGGAAAGCAGCGCGATATAGAGAGCCCATCCATTATCAATTTCTTCTCCTTGTTTCCTTTCCTTCCTTCTCCAATTCTCTTCAATTGGACTGTGATTTATTAATGTATTATCATCGTTCGAGTCAGGTATGATTACAGACTTCTCTTTTCCGGCCTCATTATATGGTAGAAAGGTCTTTAAAACAATAGAAGTACGAAAGGTTCGGTGATGATATTGAACTATGTTGCTAATAATAACAAGGATGATAAATTTTAGGTTACTGCATTTTGTCGTCATTGCGTACACTCCTTTTTTGTGTTCTTGAACTTTTGTACTATATCAACCATTAACGTTCAGTAGACTCGATTATTAGAGAGTCTTTTATAATTTCGATCTGACTTAAAAACAACCATTACTAATCTAGCTAATGAGATTTCAGTCCGGCATTGGGTCAGTTCACCGCTATCCTAAAAAGACAAAACACTTCACCATGGAGCTAAACAACAACAATGACATCGACAGCATCTACAACGCCCTCAAGTACGAGTGCCACGTCTGCCTCCTCGAGATGAACTACGACAACATCACCCGCCACGTCCAGGACGCGCACAACTTCAAGGACTTCCTCAAGTGCAGGTCGTGTCAGAAACCATTTATCAAGAAGGAATATGTCCGTCGGCACCACAAGCTCAAGCACGAGGGGGACTTCAAATGCCAGCACTGCCCCGTGCCAAAGATGTTCCCCAGCAAGGGGTCTCTAAGCAACCACGTTGCCCAGGTGCATAATGATAAGCGAAACATGCTAAACATGAAGAAGTATTTTGAATGCCATATCTGCAAGAAGAACTTTGTTAAAAAGGCCTCACTTACTAACCACATCGCAGCTGTACATGAAAAGGTTAAGGCGGAAAGGTGTCCGCACTGTTCGTATACAGCATATTCTCCAACGGTCATGAATAATCATGTTCAGGCTGTGCATGAGAAGAAGAGGAATTATGAGTGCGCGTACTGCGACAAGAAGTTTTATGCCAAGACTGCGCTGAAGAAACACATGAATGGAGTGCATGTTGCTGAGGGGAAGTGAATTTGATAACTAACAATTATGTAATTCGTCTATAAATTACTAAAACTTCACTAAAGTATTGAACATATATCATATTTCACCTGGCTATTATATAACACATTTATTATTTTATATCACAGATCAGTCTGTCCACAACTCTTCTTCCTCTCAATCATTGTAGAATACAAACAACAGGAGCGGAATCATTGGTAATAGTAACACGCACACGCTGAACGTGCTGAGCAGACAGTAGAAGTTGACGGCCTCCTTGTGCGTGCTGAACCAGTCGTGGGCGCGCATGTTGGCCCTGGCGGTGAGGGAGGGCAAGGCCGTGCAGCACTGGAGGACATGAAGGAGTGGTTTGTAGGACGGGGAAGGCACATCAGGATTGGAGGTCGAAGAATCTGTGGGCATGGCTGAGTCTGAAAAGTGTATTAAACCAATTAATTAGTTCCAATACTTTATGTGCTTAAGGCGTCTCCCAGACAGGCATTGCCGCAAGAAATATTTCCGGAAATATTTCTCCTCTCAGCCAGCCCAGCTGGGCCGTGAGT
>LR138805.1:8962-22403 GCA_900659605.1 Tisbe holothuriae | reverse complement strand
AACACATGTTCAAGGAAGAACTGGAGCTGAATAACCACGCCCACATAATGATGGGCGGGGCGAGTGGAGTGGGCGGGGCAGCGGGACTGCCAGGAAGTGGGCGTGCAAGCGCAATGGGGGCAGCAGCAGCACAAGCGGCAGAGACAGACTCAATCAGGCAGAAGCAGCAAAGGTAGGAATATAAGGATAACATCCACAAGAGAGTAAATACTATATTCTAGTGTATTGATCTGTTTGACAGTGATACTATATTTAATTAGACGTGCCTGTGAAGAATATACGAGAAATACACTCACCAAATTATCCGGTATATTACATTAATCTGTTTCTTTTAATTCTGTCACAGACTAGTGTGTTATAGTATTAATTAGCATTAACCTGTACAGAATGTAAATGAAAAAATACACTAATTTAGTCGATGCATATGTACATATCTAAGTCAAGTATTTGCTTTTTTGCAAAAAAAATATAGTTTGTATTTTTTACCCGATACCATATGCAAGCCTTTCACCCTCCTCTCAACTAAAATTACTCCTATCTCTAAGCAGAAAACCTAATGAACTGGTACAAGGTCGATTCCAGCCTTAGATGACCTTTTCCTGCTGCTACTCGACGATTTTATCATATATTCTCTTTTCGTCTTTTTACTTAACACTGCAGCATAAAGTATAAGAGAGAGAGAGAGAGAGAGAGAGAGAGAGAGAAGGTTACAACTACTCCTTTTATCAGACCTCATTATCTATTCAAGAGCGAATGCAAGTCTCCTATATAATCATATTCCTGGCTAGATAGACGACAACGTCATAATAACAGCTCTGCGTATAAAAAGCTGCGTATCTCTACATGTCAAGTTCAACAACTAGTTACATTTGAGTTACAAACGGTAGTTACAAATAGTAACTTGTCTCTTACACATACAAAGCAGGTTCTTCTATTTACCTCGAATTTTCGAGAAAATATCCACAAAACTTTAATTCTAAACTATATTCATTTTACATATCACTGGCAACCACCTACTGCATATACTGGTTAAAGTTATTGCAGCTTGCCTGAGCTTGGTACTCTAGTGCTTTGAAAGCAATCTAGCGGCTCTGTGAGATTACAGAAACTGTAAAACGCATATCGTAGGCTTTTGTTCCTGAATTCTGATCCGGCATAAAGTAAGCATAAAGTACGACAATGGAGATAAAACACGAAAGTGCATAATTTCTCCAGGGACATTGTCAAAACTCAAAAGCCAGTTTAATATCTACAAAACGAATATGGGGATATGAAGTTTACATTAAATTACCTTTAATAATGTAAACTGTATCCACGTTTCTGACCAACCTATCAATACAATGCATGTAAGCCAGTCAATTTGGCCTCTCTGTCCATGCGTTCTATCTCCCTCTCGTATACTCCTAATGCCCAAGAACAAGCCTCCCCTGCCTTTGTATTAGCAGCCCTCTTCTCCCCCTCAAAATATGGTATCCACAGCTTAGGGGGAGAAAGGAAATATTTGCCCATACACTTGAACCGTAATAGTCTACACATTGGTTAACAGTCCAATGAGCTACAGTGGTTATATGTCATTGGGTAGCAGTTCTCTTTGATGAGCTTAATATGCTACGCTTTAGCTTCTTAGGAAACTTTTAATAGGGGACTTTTTATCCGGAAGGGAAAACATTGACATAGTGCTTTAATTCGTACATTATTTCGTAGGAAATGCATAAGACGAAGATATAATTATGAAAGAGCCTAGAAACGGAAAAGGATTTTCTATATTGACCAACCACTAGGTCAATATTTGCTAAAAGTAGTGTGCGGCTGACTATCCACGGACTTATATGCTTTTAGTGGCATAAATAACATCATATTCCAGCCATTCCCACGTCTCTGTTAGTTGCCACTTTCCTTAAATTGTCAAAGCGCATTTTGGACTTCCTTTCTTTACATCTCTTCTACAATTCGACCAGATAAAAATCTCATGCGAGAAAGCTAGGCCTGTTTCAGCACGATTCCTGAAATATAAACATCACTTTTAACTGTACTTGTTCTTAGACCCTAGTTTAAGAAACCCGGCTCAGAACCAAATTCTTGTATATTCGCAGAAATTGGGCGTCGCGTTGTCGTCGTCTACGATCTCAAAGCGGACGAATGACAATGAGCTTTCTTCGCAGAAATGTACAAAAGTATATTTGGATTATTTTTAAGATTTTTGACCATGGCCGTGACTGAGGTCCAAGGGAGAAAAAAAGCATTGACCATGGCATGGCATTGACATATTTGCCTAATGCTTGTATCCCCGTGATTTTGGGACAAAAAGACAACAGCTTGCTATAAAATAGTATGTTACGTCGTGATGTTATTTTAATGCATTTTCAGCTTGCTTTATAACTTTATAACACTGAAAGAGAGCTGAACTATTTCTATGCAGGATGCTAAACGCCTTAATGAAGTACACGTGCATTTCATTAGGCGAATAATGTCATAAATATCCCTCCTAAATACCCTTGGATTAAGCAAGGGTATGATGAATACAACAAACAATATTGCAAAATATACTCATACAAAAATGAATGCACTTCAACAGTCCAGTGGAAATTGTTCATAATGGTTATAGTGAGAACCAGTTTCCTTTCACTTTGTACAGCCGAGGGTAAAAAAGCTCTCCCTACTGTGTAGAGTTCCCACAAGTATTTCCACTAATCAAATAGGAGCATCTTTCTCCCCCATGCTATATTTACCCGCTTTACCTACAGGCAACATGCAGTACAGTGTAGTATAATAATGAGCTTACTTATGCTGCAATGCTGGAGGTATTTTCTGCAATGATGGTAAATATGGAGGACATAAGTGAGTGTGTTGAGGGCTAATAATGCCAACAATAAGGCTTTGTTCCGTAAATGGTCAGGCTTATATTGTGTCTTTAGACTCTTCTCAGTATGCATAATTAAGGTACTTGGGGAATATGAATGCTTAGTAACTGCATGGACAATGATCAGTCCTGATTTCAGATGAACCGGCAAAAGTTAATTTAAGTGAGAGTAACTGTTTGGAAGTTTGAAAGTCTAGCCATTTACTCTTACAATCTTCTTATATTTCAGATGGACCCGCCGATGGTACCTTCTAGTGATCGTGCTCTTGTACGTCGGCCTTCTCGCCAGCTTCAGCCTCAACGTGAGTCTCCTACTCAGGAAACAGCCACCGACATCAACAACATCAGCAGCAACTGGGACAGTTGTGGCAAACAACGCAGAGGGCACAGAGTCGGGATCTGGTAAGAAGAATATAACACCAGTTCGGGAATGGATTTAAAGATAGTTAACTTACAACATACGTATACAGTATAGTAAGCATTATAGTTCCATAGGTGGACGTGAGCCAGCGGGAGTCATATAAAATGCTTATTTCAAAGTATTGTTTATACTCGCACTTTATCATGAGTGTAGAAAACTGCATACGAATAATATGCAACAGTAGTTCCATTCTTGCAATTATCTGGTCTAGTTTCTGCATTTATTTCCTCTTCCGGACGTGAGCAGCTTTTCTCCTGCCCTCTCCTCTCCTCATCCCACAGACGCCCACCAAACACATAATAATAAGAATAATACTGTTGAGGGATTAGTGTGTGCAGTAGTGGGGAGTCAGTAATTGGTTGAAGAGGGGTCAGAAGATCCAGAGCAAAGTACGAGTACGTGGAAGATTTCCTTGGCTAAACGGTTATCTGCGAGTTTTGCAGACGAAAGATCAATGAAAATAATTGACATTTTATATTATTAATTAATCTGGCAATATTATTTCATATTATTTGGAACATTAACCGTATTTGTCAAATGCAATGCGAATATTTGTATGACAGCAGTAAGTTTAATGCTCATACCGGTATTGGTGCAGGTAGTGAAAGTCATAAAACCCTATTTAGGTCATCATCTCATTGTGGCACCGCCACCAAAACCACTGTGGCGAAAATAACAATGATAATAACTGGAACAATATCAATAAACGCCATGATACCAATGAGTTCTATCTTGTGGTCCTCTGATAATATAAATATATATGATAGCTGGGCATGCTGATATAATAAAATGTAGCCAGCGTCTTTCATTAGAGGAATTGGACGGCAAGGCCTAATAGATGTCTGCACATAAATATTAGGGCGGAGTTGTTGTTTTCATTTCGTCTGATATGGAATCTTTTGTAGACAAGATGGATTGTGTTTTGTATTGATTGCACTATTGCAAGAACCTAATCAGCCATTGTATATGCAATATTGTACCTTAAAATGAATTATTGTCTACTTGTTCTGGCCTTCAAATGCCCAGCACACTTTCCAATATATTCAGAGGAGAAAAGCTCTTGAAAATGAAAACCCGATATTACCGTATTCTTTGTAATAAACACTGAAGGCCTGATAATGCAAGATAGTGTAGTGTAGTATAGTCAGTGAACTGGCTGAACTCTATATTTATAGCCAATGACAGAAACTCCAGCACCTGCTGACTATGCAGGTTGACAAGTATGTTGTCCAATGGGAAGCATACACCACTATTTATAGTCATAATTTTGTTAAAATAGCAATTATAATTACGTGTAATTTTGCATTAAAGCCTCAATCCTAATTTTGTTAAAATGCATTGTACAATTTCACGTATTATAAAGACAAACTGAACAATTTTCCAATGGACAGTTAGCTCATTAATATGTTATGAGACTATCAAAGCAGCGGCTATAATTTTGACGGTGGTTTGAGTATGTTGCGTGTAAAGGTACGAGCAGAATGTGCGGTATCAGGACATTGTTATGAAAGGGAAAGTATTCAGATTCAGAAATACTCTCTAAATTAATTCATGTAAAAAGAACTGTCCTTGAAAATGTACATTCCACGACGATCTGCCGTATATAAATAACCCTCTGGCTGGATGGGTGTGTTGCCTAGCATACCAGACACAAACATTATGTGCATTCAATTATCTCCCCTTTTCTTGTACACCATGTTTTTACCCTGGGGCAAAAAGGGAAGAACTGCCATGCCCGATCCCGACAAAACATCAGCAAATCCAAAGATAGTTAATCTACGTATTTGGAATGCCTAAAATTGTACTAACTCAATGTGCAAAAGGTTGGTCAGACTTTTTGCAAAGCCTATTTCTATGTTTAGTAGGGTAGTTTCCATGCGTAAAGCAGCCCTTCTTCCTCCTCTTCTCAATTCACTTTCACACAAGCCGTTTTTTATCCAGAAAACTTTCTCAGTTTGTTATTCTCCTTCAAAGCAGACGTCCAAGGCTAAGATACTCAAATATCCAAGTTTTAAGCTTGTTTCAATCCTTGGATAGCTGAAAACTTTCTGAATGTTTTTCCGCCCCTTCCATCAGAGAAGAAAGTCACACTGTGCCCCACATTAGAACCCTTCACTCCTCATGGCAAGAGGACATTTAATGGTAATAAATAATACGATTGGGTTAATTTACATCTCTGCATGATATTATTACGTTCACTTTGAAGTATCCAACTCTAAAGGAAAGAATGGTACACATAAAAAACCTTTTATATCTTGTTATTAATTGTCCCAGTTCAGTCTGTGTTGAATCTGTTTGCAATAGAAGGTGCTTTTTGTAATTATAATATCCCCTTACAAACTGGCTATTAATGGAACAAACAGAGAAAGGCCGGCACGTTTCTTCATTGATTTTGTGCGTTGAAAAGCAGGCATCTTTTTGTGGGTGGCATGGGATCCATTAGAAGCTCATTTTGCACCACACCCAACCCAACTAGACATTTCTATTCATTAAATATTTTATATGCAAGTATTGAGAATGTGCTGATACCATGATTGTGATTGAGTCAATAATCCAAAATAATACATATTTGTATTATGGCATGCTATTAAGTAATAGTTCAAGGTTCTATCCGCTATCTGTCTATTTTCATGTTTCCCCCAAATAGAAATGGTTATTCTTTTTTGCAGTGGCAGATAAGTGAAAATGGGCCCCGATAATAATATTGCAGCAGATCTCTCTTCTCCTCGGACTTTGACAGGAGAAGCAATTTGCGAACCCAAAAGAGAAAACTCATTTCTTTCTTGGACAGTTTGAGGAGAGTTTGGACAAACTACAGGCAACTAACATTAAGGAAACAATGTTAAAATGTTTAGGCAATCTGACAGGGTAGTACATGGTCAAAATTGATATTAAGCCTTTGCTCATTAAGGATATTTATTCTAATTCCACTTGACTTGGTACAAAAACTATCAGTCTAAGTATTAAATGCTTGTAAATGAACCTCAAGGTCATCGAAACATAAGTCTTCGCCAAAACCATTCCATGTTCAAATATTGACGGGTGTGGCATAAAATATAATAACACGAAGCGACAACAACTCATTTGTCCCCCTTTCCCAGTCCTATTGACTGTCATTACCAACTTTTAGATGGGCTGGGTGACAAATTTGCAATAGCTGCTGTCAATTTTGTGTTTCATGGTCATGCCAAGTGGTATTTGCAAATTAATGATAAGTTTTGCCGACTAAAACTGTAATAATGTTTAAACTATCGTGTTTATGTATCACTTGAGCTTTCATATAATCCACAGAGATACAACCCGACCATTTTCTTAATATCTCCATGTCCCAACAAAGGCCATTCCATTCAAGGCCAACCACTCTGGACGACATTTGTGTGTTTGTACCATTAGTTTGTCTTGGACAGTGAATAATATTTTCTGTTTATGTTTCTATTGAATGAGCGGACAATGAAGGAGAAGAAAAACTAATAATAAATATATATGACAATGACAACTATAGTAATGATGGTAATATTGAGTAGCCTTGAGTATTGCCTACAGGGTGTTGATTATAACTGGGCATACTATTTAAATATTTATAATGGTCAAAAGAGCAAAAACAGTGCAATTCTTATTGTATACGGTTTATAGGACATATTTGTTAATAGGGCGTTTAAACATTAATTTCATCAATGTTCCAATGAATAGTTGTGTAGACTCTATTCTTAAAGGGCCCCTGAATACCATTTGTTTATTTTCTTCCTTTTATAAATCGACTAATTAACGTGTTTGAAAGGCAAGAAGAAGAAGTTTCCTTTTAAAAGCAGCTTTTGTCTATATTTATAATCTGCTTTCATGGCACGCAACTGAAGGAAAAAGAAGCTACAATATATTGGTATTTTACGTACATGCCAAGCAGCAGCTGTTAATGCCTGTATAATTATATATCAGTTAGTGTTTTTATTAATAATCTTGAGTATTAGCCATAATCACCACTATAAAATTTTTATATTGATTTAACGTATATTAACATATAATTTGTTATGTCGCTTGTGACTTCTAATATAAATATATACGTACATATAGGTTCATGTTTTGCCTTCTTTAATGTTCCATGAACAACATTTACTCATCATTTTTTACGAGACTGCGCCACGATTAATTAATGTTTTATGCAAATATAATAATTGTCGACATTAGCATTTTTGTTGCCGGCGAGTCACACGAGAAAATTATGAAGAAGCTTCCCATTTGAAGGACGAATATGATAAATGAACTTTTCTCCATTATAGTCACTGGAAGAAATTCGTACCATGCAAATACAACAGGACAATACTATCCATATTTATATACTAGTGGATATTCATTGTATAACCATTGAACCATTTTAAAAAGTACTTTTGTATGTATATATTATATAAATAGACTCATTTATACTGCGTCCACATACGTTTGTAGCATTTCCAGAACACTTTCGCAAAAAAAAACAATTAATAGAGAAAGAACATTAGGCAAAAGTTAGTCCGGCAAACAATACCATAAAACTTGCCTTAATTGCCCCCGGTTTCCAACAGTCCAACATGAGAAAAGAGCCCTTTTCTAAACACTTTGTGAGCTGTTCAGATTTGGACTCGGAACAGTATGTTTTCGGACAAGTCCTCAACCGGCCACAAAAACACACTCTACCGTCCAATGCCTAAGAAGTCTTTGCCATTCTTTTCGTGGTTGTTTCTCCTCAATTGGGTTGTTACAAGACAACAGGTTTCCCTTTCTTTCCAGAAGGTGTATAATGAGGTAAAAAGTTGGGTACGATTCAAGGAAGGGAAAAGAGTTTATACTCGGATGATAATATCATTAAGGTTAAGGAAAATGAGAGTAGGATCTATTCATTGTTTTTGCAACTTTCAAGGCTAACAATTTACAGAAGCAAAAGTTCGAATTTTGCAAGCTTTCTTGCCAACACAGAAGGGACTTGGATGACAATGACTAAAATAAACTTATGATTGCATCGATTGTAGACATAATTCTATAAGGACATACACAATTGCAAGGGTAACTTTAAAGCATATTATTGTGAGCCTACTAATAAAACATTTGTCCTTCCATATGTAGGAAAACTAGGAATCATCACAGCAAAACTTTTCCATCACGTCCCAACACCTTCTAACTTTGCTCCGCGCTTCTTCTCCTTCCTTCACATAGTTTTGGCCCATTTAACACTTATTCCCTCAACAGTCCAAAGAGCGCCGTTATAGCACAACATTTGAACCCCTAAAAGGCAATTAAATCTCACAAGTGCTGAGCGAGGCAATAAAACTTACACACCTTGGAGTTTATCTCTAATTGCCCGTGATAACTTTGGGATGGATGAAAGTTTTTAAATCTGATTTCTGGAGAGTGATGCAGTGAAGGAGGAGGAGGAGCGGAACATTCTTGAAATTGTTTCCAGTACATTGTTTTAGAGTCTCTTCCAGCTTTAAAACGCTGAGAAAAGAATAGATTAACTGCATTAAGGATTCTAAAGGCTTTAAAATTGTCTTATATAATACAATCACTCTGGTTACTGTAGATTGACATTTACGTTTTTGTTGTGATTTATACGCTTTAGAAGGAAACGCACGTTTTAACCCGCCTTAAAAGTCCAGGCCGGTATTTCCTGCGCAAAGAATGATTCTTGACAATTTCTTCTGGCATTTCCGGGTTTTCTATCATCAGTATAACTCTCTGTACCATCTCTCTCTCTGCCGCATGATTCTTTGCTTCATTTCATCTTCAGAGACGGAGCCTTGATCGTCATTTGTGACGCTTCTTTGTCGCTATCTCCCAGCCAAACATAAGTATTTAACGAAAATGAAGGTGATGTTTGGCTGGGTGCGTTTCCCAAGAGAATATCCTTGTCAACAGAGTGTGTCCAGGGAGAGAGAGAGAAAAAAAGAAGAGAGAGAGACTGCATGTCCCAGTTCGTACGTTCTGGGGGCTTTGCGGCCTTTCTTTCTCCTTCTATTTCCATTGTCTGCCCAAGTGTTAAATCCGTTTTATCGCTCTCAAAAAGGAGCTGAGGAGGAGGAGGAAATGCAGGAGGGATTTGAGCCTCTTTTACAGATGTAAACGGCATGGAATTATAACTTATATTTCAGTCTTGCTTTGTTTCTTTTAGTTCTAGGGATAACATGAATTATTATAAACATGAATATGCATTTTTTGTCATATTTATATATTGATTGGTATGTAGATCCCACAGAACACTATACATGACTTTATACAGGGTGTTTTTTTATAGTGTACTATTATATTGGCCCGAAACTAGCCTAAAACGGGACTTTTTGGTATTGCTTATGAAGTAAAAAAATGTAGAGCAGCTCAAGAAGTTTTTTGTCAGCATGGTTTCCAAACATACAATACCTATATATTGGTGCCTGATAAATTTTTCTAGAACTGGCCATTTCCAGAGCAGTTCCAAAAATGGGGCATTTTGAGTGCAAATGTGATCCCTCCATTTTCATCAAGCTCTATTCTACAATTTCTAGGGTGTCTAACAAAAAACTGTTTGAAGTAAAATGTCTCCCAAAAGAGTTAAATATAGGTATAAAGTTAACAATATTTAGATATTAGCTCTTTTATGGACATTGCAGCATGATCTTCAAAAAGTTGCTACACAAATTTGCCTCAAAACTAGCCCATTTTGACAGAAGCTGGAAAATCTAGGTTTGATTTTGAACCTTCTTAGCTATGGCTAAGGGGACTAAGTGTGAAAATAAAATGTGTTCATATAAAACTTCCAATACCACTCTGCATTTTTGAACTTCATAAGGACCTTCAAAAAGTGTCGTTTTGGACCAGTTTTGGGCTCCTACAATAGGGCACTATATAAAAAACACCCTGTATAAATCTCTGACAAGCTGGTTCATTATTGATAAATGTTTACCTAATATGTTTACTGGGTATTCAATTAATAATAATGTTTCATTTAGCAAATGCAAAGCTCACTCCCATTAAACCGGGTAAAAAGAGAAACAAATCTCATTTCAAACGCAAGTAATAGCCATTGTTTGCCGTTAATTAATTGCTTAATGGAGGGAGGCATTAGAGCTTTATTACACATTTACTGCAGGATGCAGTTAGTAGGAAAAAGAAAGAATGAATTACATTTCGTTGCTATTATTTCTATTTTTACGTTGCTTAAATAAGCTGCTTGCCTTACTTGCACCTGATGTCCCAATGTTGTATCTGCAGATAAAAGGTATATGAATCTTCGAAAGAGAACCAGAATTATAGTCTTTATTGTTGTAATCCTCTTACACAGTGCAGTACAGAAGGAAATACAATAAAACTCTAGTGCGTTTTAACCCAAATTAAATTGACTTAAAATACACAAAATGCCAAATCCAGAATTTATATACATGCTCATCATCTTTACATGTAAACACGTGCGTTTCTAATATGCATTGTTTCTCATCTGTTTTGCTCTTCCTCACCAAATACAGGAAACACTTGAATGTTTTTATTTAAATCTTGACATATCAAGTCCAGAATTGATTATGATTGCGTTTCACAGATCCACTGTGACTGAACTTAACTTCTTCTTCTTCTCCCTCTACTTTTCAGCCAAGTGAGACCTTGACTCTGCCAAGTTGAAGAAGTGTCAAACATCAAAGGGAATTATTTCTTCCTCCTCAAAGTGAAAAAGTGTTGAAGAAGAAGAAGAAGTCACTTCAGCCAAAGGACCCACTTTCACCTGTTGATAGCTTTGACAAGTTGTTATTATGGCTATGAAAGGTAGGAAAATGTGTAAAATTCATGAGGTATCAAGAAAATGCAATTTGCATGAGGGTAATTATTGTACAAGTAGACGATAAATGTTTTATTGTACTTTAAAGATTTTAGATGTCACCAAGGAGGATTATTGTATTTTCATATCAAAATTGACTCAAATACAATCTACACTCTGCAGCAATTTTGCATGGAAAAATTATAATAATAGTCTAAAATAATAAAATTCATGAGCCTTGAAGGTCACTAGGTAATAGATCCTAAAGGCGGACGTGGTAGCCGTGGTCGCAAATCGCTCAATCCTGCGCCCAGAAGGTTGCAGGTTCGAATCCCCCAGCGGCATGATGATGAAAAATTGCGATCACGGCGGTCTAGTGAATGATCCGAAAGGTAGTGCCCAAAAATATAAAATAAGGGATCACTAGAAAATATTTAAAAAAGCCATCCTAATAATAAAAAAAATCGTTGTAAGGAGCCCAAATGTCACTGGCAATGCCTACTTTACATTCTAATGCAATCCCTTTTTCTGACCTTCTAAACTCTCTACTTTTATGCATTATGGTAACGTAATCAAAGACAACATTGCCAAATGTCATCATAGAAATCCCAAAGAAAAATATAAGACTTTGCGGTTTAGTGTTTAAACAGTAATCGTGGCAGTTAAAAGTACTTTAACATTTACTTTTCCTAAATGTAACAAATAGTTCAGTAAAACAAAAATCGAAATTAAGTCACAGTGTTCGGTCTTTGTTCGTCCTTAGAAAAATGCAATAGATATCATAACCCTGGCGGAAATTCCTTAGACTCATAAGAAATATGTGATGTTATGAGGGTCAGATTCTTTGCAAGTAATGCTTCCAAAATTCCTGGATGTTGGCCTTGCATAATGTACTCTCTATTGTATAAAATTACTAGTAGTCCGTAATAGAAATACTAACTTTATACATTAAACAGTGAGTTCTCACAGTATAAAGTAAGCAGGCCTTTAAACTCGTTACAAAAAATGTAATTGATTACATTTTTCGTTACTTCTGAAAAATAGTAACTAAATTACATCTCCGTTCCTTTCTAAATTTTGTAATGCCGTTACAATTACAATTACTTTTTCCGTTACATTTCCCATAGAAATAAAGAGTACCACAGTAAATAAAAGATGTTCAACAAGCTAGTACAAGCAAAGAATCAAAGTTATAGAATATCGAAATAAAGTTTTGCACTGCTGTGGCAAATCTAATGTATGTACAGTAGAATACTGCTATTGAAATGTAACTGAAAAAAGTAATTGTCCGATTTTTACACACCCGTTACAATTACAATTACAATTACTTTTTCACAAAAGTAACGTACAATTACTTTTTTTGCCCAAAAAGTAACTATTACTTGTAATTGAATTACTTGTACCGCGTTACTTAAAGGCCTGACAGTTACAATTACAAATTTTAAATGTGTAACTGGAAATTACTTTTTCACCAAAAATGTAATTATTACATGTAATCCGTTACATGTAATTTGTTACTCTAAAGGCCTGAGCTCTTGTTTCTACCTGTAGAAAAGTTCTTGAAGTGGAAATGTTTATTACGGAGAACTGCAAATCAAAATTATTCCGGCGAAATTATTTCATCCACTCTAAGATTTTTATTCTCGAGATTTGTACCATCTGATAATTTGCTACATACGATTTTGGACTGCTCCGATTTTTATGGTGCTCCAATTTTTTGCCCTCCGTTTGTTCTAAAAGTTTGGACCCCTAGATGATTTAAAGCCTCTTAAATCGAAAATCTAATTTTAGTAGGACCTTCTGAAATAAAATTACTTTGTAAATCTCCTCATCTTTGAGAAAATTTCAAAAAACACCAATTTTTAGGCACATTATAAAGCTGATGCTTGCAAGATAACCCTGGAGGACTTAAACTAGTAACTAAAATGTTATATTTAAGATTTTTTTTATATATATATGTAGCTTTGTACAGCCTGTCCAAACATGACTAATTTGAGAAAATCCCCAATTTTGACTAAATGTAACTTGTCATTACACTGATTTTTGCGTTTACGGGGTGTTTGGATACATTTGTATATGCTTACTAAGCATGTGCGGTATCCAAAATCCATTAGTCGGTATTTTGTCGGTACGGTATTGAAAAAACCGACTATTAGTTGGTATTTGTCGCGTTTGTCGGTATTTTGAAATGGGATGCATCCAGATGGGGGTAGTACATAAAACAAGAGCAATTTTGCTCCACAGTAAGACCACTAAAAATTTGTAAGTGAGCAAATTTCCTAGTTTTCTTCTGCTGTGTAGGAGACCCATTATTTATACGTACTATAGCATGTTATTGTGAGCGGACGCCCTGTTGCTGATCTGGATCGGGAAGAGGAAGGCCGCGTTGGCGACGGAGGAGAAGTAGCTG
>LR138802.1:2745-15219 GCA_900659605.1 Tisbe holothuriae | reverse complement strand
TTGGTCAATTATTGCCCCCAATTTTTGGAGAAAATGACCCCTGAAAACACAATGAGTGTCACATCATTTCCATTGAAAAATGATTTCCTATCTACCCCCAAATGAAATACACATTCGTAGATCATCCCAAATTGATATACACTTTCATTAATCAAAATGTAATTCACCTCTTTTCCATGTTAAAATTGGTCAATTATTGCCCCCAATTTTTGGAGAAAATGACCCCTGAAAACACAATGAGGGTCACATCATTTCCATTGAAAAATGATTTCCTATCTACCCCCAAATGAAATACACATTCGTAGATCATCCCAAATTGATATACACTTTCATTCACATTCACTTGAAACCCCGAGCCAAAAAGTAGCCATTTTTACAAACTGCTTGCTGCGGTATGCAGGTGGATGTTTTAGCTTGCAATGTTCCGATGGAATATGTTGTGGGGGATATATGAACCTGTGAAATACACTTGAAACCCAGAGCCAAAAAGTAGCCTCCATATCTCCAGTTTTCTGGGTTTAAAAAATATCACATCTTTCTCATAGAAAGAACCAACTTCTCTTCAATTGTCACGGATCTGTAGTAATATCTTACTTGTATTACTTGGGTCAAATATAACATACGAAACAATGTACCTCTCCAATATTCCAGTATATTAATACACAACTACAGGGAAACATACTCTCGCTAACCTACCACCACCCACTTACCTTAAAGTGCGAGGTTCCCCTCGGGGGATTTTTGGAAAGAAAGCCAACCGCGTTTATTTATAATTGTATCGTGCCAAAGATGGATTACATTCTCTCTGCTGTGCTGTCTCCCGGGAGAGACAAAAGTGTGCGAGGAAGAGAAAGCGGAATTTTGCCGCCGCACCTACTTTCCAGTGCGATTAAAAGTTAATGTCCGTAAAAAGGTTGACAATGAATGTGACG
The DNA here is from genome assembly GCA_900659605.1 of Tisbe holothuriae. NCBI lineage: Eukaryota > Metazoa > Arthropoda > Copepoda > Harpacticoida > Tisbidae > Tisbe > Tisbe holothuriae. The sequence continues at coordinate 14,287 of LR138802.1, read as the reverse complement.
TAAAGATATGTGGAGCTGGAACGCTCGGTTTCTGCAAAGGAAACACAGTTAATTGTCATAATTGGATGTCACTTAACTTTTGGTTCCGTGTACTGTTTATAATGGACCAGCTTCCTTTAGCGGCCTTGAGCGTCTTTTAAGTAAGGCCGTGCGAATATGATGACCGGCATTCGGGGTCTAGGAATCGAAACCGACTTCGGTTAGCAAAAAATCGGCTTCTGGAAAGGGAGAAATTTGATGTATGTACGTACTTGTCATATTTTTCAAATTTACGTAAGGCGACAAATTGATCCAGGGATACCAGCCCTGAATTACTTAACCACCAAATTTATAAATAGCGTTAAGTTGCGTACTCCGTGTACGTAGCATCCAGCCAAGGCCAGGGTATGTAATTTGTCTCTTTATTATAACCTGGCATCCAGCTAAATTGACACCCTTGAAAAATTCAAAATGAACAATTTTGCCGCACACTAAACTTTAGGATCATTGTAAGCCGTCATATTTCTGCTCCTATACATACCTTAATTAAGACATGAAGCCTGAAGTAAACTATTTTACTTCAGGCATCCATGCATTACTGTACAGCCTTGTTTCAGTGCTAGGATACCTTCAGCGTAGTTTTCTTCCAACTTGTCTGCGTCACAAACGAGAAGGAAGCACGGACTTAGGTACACTTTTCCGACAGTAATTTGACCAAAAAAGGTCCATAGACGACCGCAAAGAGGGAAGTGAAGAACGATTGTGGCAAGCACAGAAAACAGTTAAGGGGATCTACACTGTAGTTGAATACGAAAGGTTTCAGGGCAGAAAATTAGTTAAAAATACACTTTCCAGCCTTTTTGTGTATAAAATGAGTTGATCTTTATTCCCAGATCCATTATGAACGAGCGTTAACATATAAAACTTGCATATGAACTGAAATTCTTGTGCACGGCATGGAACCAGAATGAAAAGTTTGCTTCTTGAAAAGGTGAGCATTGATCTGAAGGCATTGAATGAGTTCCGTGGTATGAGAAATGCGTTGTTGTATGTTAATACAGTGGTCCGACTACCAGTCGTCCTCATCGTCAGAGTCGTCGCCCTTGTTCCGACGCCCGGCACCGCCGCGGATGATCTTGGCCTTGGGCTTGCCCATGATAGTCGTCTTCTTCTTGCTGGCGCCCCTGCTAAAAGAAGAGAGATGTTCTTATAGCGAGTTTAGAGTCAACTATCAAGATTTCTCGACTAGTGTATAGAGTCTTTTGCAACTATCTACAATATATTATTGACTTTTAATGTTTTTTTAATGTGACATTAAGAACGTTAATATCTCGGCTATACTACCAGTTACAGCTATGCCTATGAAGTAAAAAAGTGAAAATTAGAGTGGGAAATTTTATGTGAAATCATTTTTATATCCACTGTGATGACCATTTTTTGTTGCCAGTGTGTTGACATTGGCCCTAAAATCATGGTTTTCAGTTCATAAAGTGGCATAGTCACAGCCTCCTGTCTGACAATATGACCTGCAAGTATCATTAAAATGGCCCTTATTTGAACAAAAATGGTATTCACCCTATTTTATATGATTGTCAGTATGGTTAATAACTCTATTTGACATTTTTGAATTCAAGTAATTGGGGTTGTGTTAATTTTAATCTCCAAAAATATGCCAAAACTCTCTTTTTTTCTGCAAAATCCTGTCATTTTAACCAAATTTACAAAAAAGATAGCCAAATGTTATTTTATATTCTATTAATGTAGATCTTAATGGCACTGGGGACCAAAAATGAGCTTCTAAAGTCTTATTATAACTGTCTTATTAAGATAAACCTTCATAAAAATGTGCCACCTTGGTCACAGAGCTGGCCATACACAAAAACAATACCTTGACTTCAGTGCTGCTTAATGAACAATTACAAGTCAATTATGTACGTATGTTTTAAAGGCTGCATATAAAATTTCCCATTATTTTATTTCATTTCATAAGAACATTGATATCTCTTTGATTTCAATGCAAAAAATCGTTTGTAATGTCGCATTTAAAAAAACCACCGTGTAGTACTTACGTTAAGTATTACTTAAAGGAGGAAAAAAAAGTGCTTTTAATGGGTTTATTATTCCTCCCTTAGGTCGTTAAAATGGTTTTATTACCTGCCGTCCGGAGGTGCCATCAGATCTCCCGAGTAGTTGATAATCTCGGAGCACCCGAGGCGCCACTCCATCATCTCCGTGGTGAACTCATCCGTGTTGCCGAGATCGGTGAATCCGACAATGTAGTCCCTCGTCTTGGAGTCCTTGATCAGCGCCAGCGTGGGGATCGTCTTGATGCGAAGGCGGTCCGTGAGGAACGGACACTTGTCAGCGTTGATTTTGCAGAACTTGGTCTCCACATGCTTTGCGGCAAGGATCTCTGTAAGAAGTCCTACAGTAATAACGGGTAATCAACAATTACTTTTGAGTCCTTACGAAGGTGTTTGTCGACAATCTTGCACCTGAACGTCTCGTCCCTGTAGAAGTGACAGACGACGTTGTTGGAGTTCTTGGTGACTTCAAAGAAAGCCTTCTCCTCGGGGATCTCCTGGTACTCGCCGTGGCCGTGCTTGAGCCATTCCTGCTTCTGCTCTTGGCTCTTCTTCAAAGCCTGGGGGAAAGTGTTACATTTTACTTTTATTCCTGTTTCATAACCAGCTTTAATCTCACCTCCATCCTCCTTGCCTTGAGCGCCTCAAAGTCGTTCTCGTCCATCTTCTCCATCTTGTGGATCTCTGCGTCCACTTGCTCCTCCATCACGTTGGCCACCTCCAGCATCCGCTCGCCGAGGATGGCGCCCATATCGAGGCCGCCAGGACCAGCCATAATGAAGATCAAGCTGAGAAGGTTCGAGAAGGAAGCAAAACTGGAAACAAAAGAAGGGGATCAATGACAGGAACAGGGAAAGGTCGTACAAGATGGGCAAATGCCTTAATGGAACCGTTAATGTTCACTGATTGATAATAAGGATATGGGATTAGCTTACGTGGATGATTATTGGCCGAATTCGATTATTTGTCAGCCACCTGGTCGGTAGATTTCCTTTCTGTTTTGATCGTCGTACCTGGGCTGGGCTGCTTTGAAATCCTTTCTTTCTGACTCAGTTGTGGTTCCCTCGTAAACGCACGCACGCGCTGGCAAGGCAGACAGCTGCTGAGCTACGGTATACGGGAAAGAGGTTGCGTGATTGTGCCAAGGAAAGTTCCGACATTTTCGTGATGATTGATCAGAGAATCTGAAGAACTCCATAATAAAATTTCCATTCGCAAATTTACAAAGGCCCTAGGCCCTGTATTCGTAGATCAGGTGGTAACAGAGATATGCTGCTTAATACCTGGGTGGTAACCGATGCATTTTATTTACGTTTCCACGTAATTTCTGTTATGGAGCAATGCATAAAAATGCAATTAATGCATTAAGAATACATGTTGTTTATTTGCTTGTTTATTAGAATCTTTGCATACAAATACTTGCAGCTATAGTACTTGCAGCAGCATTTAATGGCGCAAATATCAATCCTAATAATTCAGTTCAAGAAAACACATTGCAAAGGGCACACTTTCAAGCATTGGAAAGAATTAAATTCCACAATTTTTGGAAATAAGTAATATTTTTTTCGAGCTTTAATTTCTATCTCTAGAACTCTGTAGTTATTTACTTTCAATACGGTAGTAATGTTGTAAATGTAATTTCCCCATTCTTGCATGCCGCTTATGTAAGTTTCACACCTTACACAAGACTCCAATATTATATATACTGCATAAGGGAAACCAGGTAAATCCATCGCACGCAATCTACCTGGTTATCAAGCTGATCAGTGTAGTTTCAAACTGAAAACGGAGATCATTTTAGCCGGAATATGACGGACGCAAATTCATCAACGGTCTGGAATCGCCACTGCCAACCTGAGGATTGTGTCACCGACCCAGTGGAGGGCAACACCACAGGAACGATCCCATCATGGTTAACCGGGGTCCTGTATAGAACCGGACCTGGGATCGGCAAGTTTGGAGATGACACTTACAACCATGCTTTCGACCCGATTGCAGTGCTGCATGCATTTGAAGTGTCCGGGGGCGTGGCAAATTATCAGAGCAGGGTTCTCAATTGCCAGGCCTTTAAGAAGAACTCTGCCGCCAATCGGATAGTGATGTCTGAGTTCGGGACCTTTGCTGCGCCGGATCCGTGTATGTCAATCCTGGGAAAGTTTATGGCCCGGTTTTTGACTATTCCCAGTCCATTAAAGGTAGCATTCAGGATTTTATTACTTGTGTTTGTTAAAACATAGCTTCGTTATTTTTAGAATGTCACTGACAATGGTGTTGTCAACATGTTCTTCATGGGTGATGAGTTGTATGCCTGCACAGAGTCTGACCACATTGTACGGGTTGACCCAAACACCCTGGAAACCATTGGAGATAGTGTGAGCCACTCAAAATATATTGCTGTGCACCACAACACCGCCCATCCACATGTGGACCCAGACGGGACCGTCTACAATATGGGCAACTCATCCAAGAGAGGCAAGACTTGCTACAATGTTGTCAAGTTCCCACCGCCAACAAAGGATAAATCTGCTCATGAGCAGGCTAGCATACTCATCACATTACCTTCTACAAAGCCAGACCCCAGCTACTATCACAGCTTTGCCATGACGGACAAGCACATTCTCATTGCGGAGCAGCCCATGACTATGAACGGAATGCGAGCGCTCACCTCCAACATCACCAGGACAGCTGCTGTTGACTTCTTTGATTGGGATCCCAAGGGTGAAACTCTCATTCATGTATTTGACAAGGAAACTGGGGAGAAGCATCCAGTTGTGTATGTTGCCCGAGCCTATGCTTGTTTCCACCACATCAATGCCTTTGAAGATGACGGACAGATTGTCCTGGACCTCTGCGCTTCAGAAGGCAATGTCTACCCATCCTTCTACCTCAAAGCACTGACAACTGGAACAGCTGGCATTCCATATTCCGAGCCAATTCGCTTTGTATTGCCACTGGCGGTCAAAGACGATGCCGGCAAGGATGAGAATCTGGTAACCCTGTCTGACACCAAGTGCAAGGCGTTCAAGATATCCGAAGGTCGGGTTAAGATTGAGGACGAGCCGCTGAGCATTGAGAAAGAATGCGACATGATGGAGATGCCTCGGATCAACTACGATCGGAATGGGAAGAGCTACCGGTTCTTCTACGCGGTGTCCATGGACACAAGGAACGGGAACTTTCCTTGCCTCTACAAGGTGAGTTATACAGGCAATACCTCAATGTTCTGATATTGATAAAAAAAATACTTATAGATGGATACCGCCCTGAAGAAGTCCGTTGGATCGTTCTCTGAATCCGGCCGCATGTTCACTGAACCCGTGTTCGTGCCCCGGCCGGATGCTCAGGATGAGGATGACGGGGTCGTGCTCAGCATGATGCACTCGGACCAGGCGGTGGACGAGGTCTCGCTGCTCATCCTCGACGGCAAGACCTTTGAGGAGGTGGCAAGGTCCGAGATCAAGGCCAAGGGACCCGTTCCCTTCAGCTTGCATGGGTTATTCAATCAAAAATAACAAGATCAGGTTAAATTTATAAAAGTTAAGTTTATAATATTGGTATAAATGTTGTACATATTTAAAATTATATATAAATAGCACTTTATGGAGAGTTAATAAAAGCTACACAATACCGACATAAACAATTAAGTTGACCATATCAACAATCGTACGAGTACTCCATCAGTCTTCATGCCCCAATCGAGTTTGTCGGATGACGCAATGATCAGCAGAGATAGATGTTATTTGCTCATGAGATCATTAGTGCATTGACCACGTACGGCGTCTAGGAAAATTGAACTTCATACATGATCATGTACTACTCGTACTGCAGCAACCTCAAGGAAATTTCAGAAACTTTTATACTGTAGTTGAACTTTACACTGGGCCTATGTTATATTCAAGAAATTAGCAAGATCGTTCAGTTGCAAAATGTCCAAGAACGATAAGAAACGTATTCCGCCGCGACCTTGGCCGCGACAATGCAACAACCTAGAGGGATTGCCTAGCACACCTCTTCCATGCATTATCAAAGGTAAAATCCCAAAATGGCTACAAGGTGTACTTTACCGCACTGGGCCAGGCATTGGCCAGTACGGTAACGACAAGTACGAGCACTTGTTCGACTTCTCCGCCATCTTGCACGCCTTTGAGGTGCACAATGGCGAGGTGAAGTACATGAGCAGAGTGCTGGAGAGTGAGGCGTTCACGGCCAACATGGCCGCGCAGAGAATCACCATCACGGAGCTTGGATGTGTAGCAACCCCAGATCCGTGTCAGTCCATGTTGGGCAGGTTTATGACGAGATACTTGACCATTCCGGATCTGTATGTAAGTGTGGGCCATATTATTAAGTATTTCTCTTGAAATCATTGGGTAATTATCCTAGGAAACTACTGACAATGGTAACGTGAATATGTTCTTCCTTGGGGATGAGCTCTTTGCCTCCTCTGAGACCAACAAGATCAGACGTGTTGACCCTGCCACACTGAAATCCATTGGAGGTGCTACAAGACACTCTGACTACATTGCTGTTCACAATAACACTGCCCATCCACACACAGACAGGGATGGAATAGTTTACAACATGGGCAACTCTTTTACAATGGGAAGAACAAGCTACAACATAATCAAATTCCCACCTTCAACAAAGAATCAATCTTCACATGAGCAAGCCTCTGTTCTTGTCACCCTCCCTTCACGGTCCATCCATGCCAGTTATTATCACAGCTTTGGCATGACGGAAAAGTACATTGTCTTCATGGAGCAGCCCTTGTACTTGAACAGCTTCACAGCTGCAACATCTGGCATCAGGGGATTATCCCCAATTGATTTCTTTGAATATGACCCCACTGGTGAGGTGCACATTCATCTCTTCGACAAGCAGACCGGAGAGAAGCATCCCATCCTCTATGTGGCCAGGGCGTTTGTCTGCTTCCACCATATCAATGCCTATGAGCAGGATGATCATGTGATTGTGGATGTCTGCGCTTCAGATGGAACTTTGTACAAGGGTTTCTCGGTTGAAAAGCTTGCTTCTGGACAAGCTAATCTTCCGGACTCGGAACCAATTCGATTTGTACTGCCATTAATGCCAGAACCGAGGACTTCGGGAAACCTCGTCACTATTGGCACAACAACATGCAGAGCATTCTGGGAAGCCGAGAGCAGAATTCGAGTTAATGAAGAGCCGTTGTATACCAACCAGCCCGAGAACGGACTCGATATGCCCCAAATCAACTACCAACGCAATGGCCGGCCTTACAAATACTTTTACGGCACCCTTTCTGATACAAGATACGGAATCTTCACCGGCATCGCAAAGGTTGATGTTGAATCAAGAAAGGTACTGCACACATTTGAAGAGCCCGAGGTCTCCGTGTCCGAAGCTGTCTTCTGCCCCACCCCTGATGCGACAGATGAAGACGATGGCATTCTCATGTCCATTCTGACGAAGCAAAACGAGCTCAACTACTCGGCCTTGCTCATCCTCGACGCAAAGACATTCAAAGAGCTTGCCAGGGCTGAGGTTCGGACCAAGACGACGGTCACAACAACACTGCACGGCACCTTTAGACCCAATAACACCGGCACTCCAGTCCTTCATTAGTTAATTATTTATTAATAAATCTAGTTAATAGTAATGTATGACAAAAGTATATATCTCTCAGTTCAGCGTTGACACCTCCAACCTCCTTGTGGTCGTTTCCACCTTGTACACCTCCTCTTCTAGCTCCTCCGTGGTGTCATCCTCGTCCTCCTCCTTGATCACCGTCGTCGTCTTCTCCGTCATCGTCGTCTCCTCAGTCTCCTCCTCCACGTAGACCTCAGCGCTGTGCTTGTTAGTAGCTTTCTTGGGGATCTCTACCGGGGGCGACGTTCGGTCAGACTTGCCTCTGGTGTCCACGACCTTCTTCTCTTCGTGGAGCTTGGTCTTGAACGTTCGATGTGTCTGAAATGGATTAGATGCGTTAGATGTTCATAGTGAACTAATGCATTGTTATACCTCTTCAAATTCAGACTCAGCTTCGTCCTCTTCCTCTTCTTCCTCTTCTTCCACGTCCTCATCTCTCGCCAGACTCTCCTGACTGCCGCTGTGATAGTTTGAATCTCCCTCCTCGAGCCCGAGGTCCCTGTAGATGGAGATGTAGCCGTTGAGCCGCTCCACCCGCATCCGCTGGACAAAGTCGAGCACCCGGATGAGGTTGGACGGGGTCACGTTCCACAGCTCCACAAGCACGAGGTACATGAACAGGTCGAGGTTGTTGGCGGGGTTCACGCGGTGGTAGAACACGATTCTGGAAGAAAATGTTTAATATGCATTCAGAGAGGGTATTAGTAGTCATTCCCCCCTCCTTCAAATAGATCCCATCATGCATACACACACTCTCTTCTAGTAGCTCTTTTGAGGACACTCAATGTGGGGTCTAAACGAGCTGAGCGATGAAGACTCAATCTCCTATTTTTATGCAACGACTTCGTCTTCATCATCATCTCGGCTTTCTTCTCATTTTCTCAATCACACTCTGAATACAAGCTCATCTCATGAAGTGACGAAGATTGCTTTTTCATGAATAGAGAGTAATAATCTTACTTTGCGAGGTCGAAATCGTTGTGCAGCTTCAGGTAGATTGATCTCGCCCCCGTCCAGTCCCTCCACGTGGACTCCAGCACCGAGGAGAAGCCCGTGTCCAGCGTCTTGAACCCGAGCAGGATGAATGCCCGGTGGTCGATGTTATCGCGTGGGCCGAACGCGAAATCCGGCTCAATTCGCTTCACTTCCTCGTAAAGACCTGGAAAAAAAGACTCAAATTACTTCTAGCTGCCAAGGTAATCAATCCAATCCAAAACAAAGGAAATGATGTAGAGAGCATTCATCTCCGCCCTTCTCTTCCATCAGCCTTTGTTCTCATGTCCTGAAGAGAGCTCCGTTTACACTTTTCATTACGCCTCTTCGCTGTCTCCCCATTTCCATTTCTTGGCAACCGAAACAACGACGCACTTTATCTCCTAATCCAATTACCTTGCTGAACGTGGAACGCCGGGCCCATGGCATCCTCCTTCATCAGACGAAGGCCGCTCTCTGACATGCCAGGTCTGGACCGAGAACGAGACTTCTTCTTTGTCCGACTTCTCTGGGACTCCTTCGTCTCTGTTGTGTCGGCTGTCCTCGTCTTTGTTCTGTGCTTCCGCTCCTTCCGCTCATGCTGCAGCCCCTCGTCTTCGTCCTCCTCCTCCTCAGCCTCTGAGATGGTGCTCTGCTTTGACCGCCGGGTGCGGGAGCCGCCGTGACGCTTTTTACGGCTGGTAGACGGGGCTGAGGGGTTTGTAATGTCACTGTGATGCTTGCTGCTGCTGCTGTTCTGAATGTGACTGTCGATCTGACTGGATGATGTGGCGTTGCTGTTGCTGATCGGGGGGAAGCTGGAAGATCGCTTCAAGGGTTTGAAGTTGACGTGGACCACAGGGTAGATCACTGGAAGTAATGGTCATTTAATTCAATATAAACATATTTTGATATTTAGTTAACTTGCCTCCTTTCTCCAGTGTGTCCAGTAGACACCCTTCTTGCAGTTCCTTGTGCCTGGCAACGGCTCTCCTGAGCCTCGCCTGCTGCTCCCTGTAGGTGATCTTGAGCCTCTCTGTGGGCAGGACAAAGGTGAGTAGGGCTCGGGAGCCGAACAGAGAGGCGTGTTCCGCAGTGTCAAGCTGGGCAGAAAGGTTCGTCTCCTCCTTCAGTTTGGCTGGAAAAAAGAGACAGAGTTTGAAATATCGACATTTTGCCAGAACTGCCATTATTATTATGACGCATTTGTAACTGTCATTGATCCAACAAATTGTCTTCTAACCCAATTCAATATCATTGAGCGATTTGCTCTCCCTAATTCCACCGCCTTTGGGCGCCTTCAACCCAAGCATTCTCGGCCCAACAGCATTCTCCTTCCGAAACGCCCTCGACACGAGCTTTGCAACGTTCATAGTGCTGAGTAAGCTACCACCGCTGGCACCCTGCCCGCCAATGGGTCGCCGGCAAACCGGGTCCATGCGGTCCATTTTGGCGCGCATACCCATGATGATGATGAGCTTATTTACGGAACGGTCACTACACGTCTTTCGTTGGCAGCAGTAGCAATTAATTTACGCCGCTAATGAACCTTCTTTTTGTTTCGCGTATATCACTCTGTGACAAATGATCTTGCCTTAAATAGGAACTCTAACAGAATGCACGTAAAGACGGACACTTCAAACGATTTAAGCGGCGTCGATAAAACATTTTGTTGCTTGTTCCGAGCATTATATAATGGCGGGAATCACTTAGTGCCGGGAAAATTAGATTCGAGCACGACACGGCGAATACACAAGAGTCTTAATGTTAGTTTAGTCCTGAGTCTGGTCCGGGCAGAGTCGATTTCATGACTGCAGTCCTGTTTGGTAGAGATAGCAGGATTAAAAAGCCATGGCTGCTTACGAAGCCCTGTTTTCTTTTTTATTCCAATTCTTATTCTTGACACCGCACAAAGAATACGAATAACAATGATTAGACGGAAAATAATATTCAAACACGCTATTTTGTATTTTCAATTATTGACCTCAAAAATGCAATAAAATACAATAGGCCGCAAATATTTATGCTAATCGTTAACCTAATAATCCTTTGACCCAGAAACCAGCCTCAGATATTTGGACCGAAAAAGTTTTTCCTTCTTCCTCCGCCGGGCATGCCATTCTTCTCCTTACTCTTGTTTCTCTTTCGTTCTTTGTCCCTCAGCTGTAGAAAAAAGGTAAAAAGGCTCAACTGGCCTTTATATATTTTGTCCGTGAAATAAAAACGAATCAAGGCTTGTCAGTCTACAACATGGCTTGTGGTCTACGGAGGGGGAATAAAACTCAGTCTAATGAGATGATTATAAATCGTCTAGGACGATTAGGCGAAATTCTCATTAATGCATAATGAGATTTTGCCATAGTGGTTTGTGGGCCGTTTTAAACGGTTTAAAACGTTTTAAGCCACTTTTAGAGAGTGTCAGGACGGGTTGTTTTATTCGAGGAAAGGCTTCTTTATCTAACCAGGGGACTTCTTGGAAGAGAAAACAATGCTAAAAAGCCAAGACTCTATATTGCCAAAACAAGCTCCTGAATGAACATAAATTGCGTTATAGCCTCCTGTATCTAGCCCCCGATGTCGTGCTAGTATGTCCTAAAAGTGATTGCAGATTATAAAATGCAAGGCGTACCTTTAGGCCGCATACCGTTTGGAAGCTTGCAAACCAAAAGTGTATCGGTCGGATATGGATTATCTTGTACAAAACATTTTTCCATCGTTTCATCGTGCACCAGATACTTGATCAAAGTCATCATAATCATCAGCGGGTATTCACTCAGCTCTCTCTCTCTCTCTCTCTCTCTCTCTCTCTCTCTCTCTCTCAGTATGCTCTCACTGAGTGGATCTAGTCTAGACCACAGATATAAAAGATGATGTCACTA
>LR138801.1:0-39084 GCA_900659605.1 Tisbe holothuriae | reverse complement strand
AGTTGATATAAGTGTCCACTTTGTTTCTTTTTCAGAACCCCATCCTAGTCCACCCCTCCCCACTGAGTGGCACCTTTCACCGACCGTACCACCACCACGTCCCGCCGCACTTCCTCACCTCGTCCTCCTCGGACACCACCCCGCACCCGCTCCACTTCGGCTTCAGACCCGTAACACCAGAGGTCGCCAGTCTACGGGATCTCGACACGAGCGGGGCGGGCGCCGGCCCGTTGATATACTACAGAGGCGACGCCGCATCCACGTACCAAGAGAGGCTGCACAAGCCGGTGCGGTTTCCCAGCAGCTAGAGGATGACAACGTAGCCATAAATTCGTTTAAAAATGAATTGTTCCATATGATATCGCTATTTATTTGCGTCAAAATATATATTTAACACACGTAAGCCATTAGTGCTGCATAGTGCGCGTCATAATTACACATATTTGCAATCTGACGCCGTTTTTGGTGCAACTGTCTGTCTGTCATTCCTTTGTTGACATAACCGCAAATGAATGCGAGCACAAACACTCCAAAGAATGCTCAGAACAGGCAACATGATGTTACATATCTAATCGCTCTGGATCATATCAAAATATTAAAGAGTATGCATCTCGGTAGAAACTAGAAAGCTGTTTTAATAACTTAACATCACGAGTTATAAGTACTTAAATTTTATGCTTAGCCATGGCTTAACAGGCATTGAATTACTGATAACGGCTGTACGTGTCTTGTTGAAATTCATTTTTATGTAATTTAGTAATGCCTGATAATGACCGTTTCATGATAGCATCACTGCAATGATCATTATCAAAATTACTGACCAGAGACCAAGTTTTAATCCTTAAACCGCAGTGAGAAGGGCTAATGAATGGGGTTTTGGTATCATTTGATCTATTAATCATCACGAGAGTAGGAATTACAGACTTCATTCGATTTTCTTTGTCCACAAAAATAGATTGCATTTTATGCCTTGAAAATTGATCTATCTGAGTAATAATCTGACTTTCCATCATTTTCAGTTTATGATTTTAAAGTGACTGCATGAATAGTTAATACGTTCTGTAGCGTAGGTATCTGGAAAAAACATTACTTGAATTTGGCGAGTATTTGAGTTGATTCCTCTCAGAAATATAAAATTAATTAAAATTAATACATTAACTTGTAATTTTCTGAGGAATATCATTTCAAATGAAATGGTGTAATGCTTGTTCTAGACTGAAATCACGAGTTCTTTTTGTCGGCCGCCGTTCCGTCCTCGGCCGTCTTGCCCATCCTTGCCATCCTCTCCATGTGCGCGTGGAAGAGCGCGTGATTCTGCGCATAGTACGACGACGACGCTGGCGTGTACGGGTAGTGATCCTGGAACGCGGGAGACTCAGGACGAGGATGATCGTGCGCATGTGCGAACGGTCCACCACCGTGATGCTGCTGCTGCTGCTGCAGGTGCAGCCCGTTGATCCGCTTGCTCAGCGGCTCCTCCACGTCATCGCAACGGCACGAAGGGTCTGATGAGGAAGGGACGTCGGAGCGGGGACGCTTGCGGCTGGCGGGGGCGTGGCTGGAGGTGGAGGGCGTGGCCCACGGGCTGTGGTCTTCGCCAGGCATGGTGCGAGGGGTCTCCTCAGTGGAGGGCGTGGCCGCACGAGATCGCTGCTGCCGGCTGTTGTCAATGGCGAGGCTGGGGGCGTGGCAGATAAGCGGGAATGGGCGTGCCAGGAACGGTGATACACTGCTCAATGACGTTTCGTTTTCTGAAGGCCGTTGTGTTTTGAAGAAATTGCTGAGGTTTTTAAACGGTCGCTCCAGAGCAGAATGTATTCGGGGCGATTCCGTTCGCTGTATTGTTTTATGAAGCGGGATAATAAAAGACAGGCTGCTTGGAGCGGAGAGTGCGCGGGAAATTCAAACAGGGTGATGCTGATTCGAGTATTCTTGTTTCGGGAAAGATGGACAAATAATCATCACGGGAAAATGGTTCAATCAGTTGGAACGATTTAAAAACTTAAATAATGAATAATGAATCAATTATGAACAAATGCATATGCGCTTTGCATTACAATGACTTTTACAAAATTTACAATAATTTGTGTTTCTCCGCCAATGAATTTTGTATCATACCTGTTTTAGAAAGCAACTCTTCCATGTATCAAATTCCGCACTTTATTATTTATAAAAGTGGTCCAACTCATCCTACACAATATATAAAAGTGTCCATCATGCCGGCGGACAACATTTGGGACGCGGCGATCGAGTTCCAGCAGCAGAAGCGGGCCGACCCAAAGTATCAGAGTCAGAGCAGGGAGACGTCAATGATTATTGTGGGGAGCAGAGGGGTCGGAAAGGTAACTTATAACAATACTAACAATGGCACTGTTCCATACTATCATAGAGCTCAAACATAACATATACGTTGACATTTAGTTAAAGTTCTCCTTAATAGAGCACCCTAATCCACCGCCTCCTGGAGCACAGCGACGCCGCCAAGCCCACCCTCGCCCTCGAGTACACCTTCGGCCGGCGCACCAACCAGAACCTCATCAAGGACGTCTGTCACTTCTGGGAGCTGGGCGGCGGAACGCTCTTCACCAAGCTGCTGGAGACGCCGCTGTCGCCGTCAAAGCTGCTCACGGCGACAGCTGTTGTCATGGTCGACCTCTCGGACCCGTCGACGTTGTGGTTCACGCTGGAGTCGCTCACGGCCGCGTTGCAGACGTATATTGGAGCGTCACTCAAGAGTAAGGAAATTGGACTGTATTCATCGTCATAATTTAAATTACAATTCCAGCTCAAGCTGCTCGCGACCTCAAACTCGATGAGCGTGTCGCCCACCAGACTGAGTCTCGTTGTGACCGCGATCACCCCGACTTCAATGCGGTGGCACCTTTCCCGATCCCGCTGGTGATCCTGGGCGGGAAGTATGATATATTCCAGGATATGGAATCGGAGAAGAAAAAGATTGTGTGCAAGGCGCTCAGGTTCATGGCGCTACATTACGGGGCGTCGCTACAGTTTTACAGGTATTTAAAGATATAATCAAGACCTGCAGTGCTGCGCTGCTAAGTAATTATTAATATGCTCTAATAGCGCCAAGGACTCTGGCTCCGTGAAGAAGACCCGCGACCTCCTCAACCACCACGCGTTCGGCACCGACCCCGGCAAGGGCGTCTCCCAGGACCACAACAAGCCGCTCATCATACCAGCGTGGACGGATTCGCTGCAGGTAAGAGAGTTAGAGTTAGAGTTTTAAAAGCCATTCAAAACTGTGTTGGATATCTTAGGAATGTTTCTTTGAAATTATGATTATGAATATTTCAGGGTATCATGGGCAGTGAAGGAGGAGACAGCGTGGGGAATATGGAGATGATGAAACATCATTACACGACGCATTTCCCGCAATCGGTAAAAATATATGTATATGTTAATATATTTTTATTAGGTTGCTAACAGAATTTTTCTACGAGATTTTTTTGTAGTGTGCTTTAGTGGCTTCAAAGCGGTACTTAATGATGTTCCCTAAGGGTAATTTCTAAAGTATACAGCAACAATGTTATGCCCAATATAGCAAAAGTAATATCCGCCTCTCTAGAGTTTATAACGTATAAAAATCCTCCATCTGAAACACAAATAAATGCTGCCCTGCTGTCGTTTCTCAATCTTCATGGCGAGACAAAGATTCCGTAAAAAAGTGAAAGCACAAATTCCTTTGTAAAAAGGAGGACGTGAAATGGACTTTCCTGCAGAGCTGAGTGATAAATTCTTTTTTTTTCTTTCTTGTGTAAATGGGGAGGCATTTTAGGTTAAAATGTATTTGCCGTTGCTGTAATTTTTACCTCGTATTTCATTATAAGTTATAAAATAATATGAACCCCGCGATAGGTTGACGAGCAGAGTGCGCTTCCCGCGGACCCCGCCAAGGACTCCAACTTCAAGGAGCCGTCCATTGACGAGCTTCGCGCGCAAAAGGACGAGGACCTGGAACGCTACAGGAAGGACATTGAGAGGAGGGCAAGGCATTGGGGAGATGACTTTGAGGCTTCATTGAAGTATTAATATGATTTTCAATATCATGTGATAAAAAAGAAGTGTGCGAATATATGGCATCATGGAGACTTTTCAATATTTTTTTCCTGTTTAAAATGTTTAATGTCGATGCAAATAAGAAAAAAACGCAATATCCAAGAAATATTTGTGTCCTTATAACGACGTATTCTTGGTAGGTGTTCGTTCCAGACTGGATAAAGATTCTTTTGCACAAGTTGGGTGTCCTCGATTCCTTCAATAACAATAAAGTACGTAATATCCCCCCATTTTTCGCCATAAATGTTGCCTGTAATTTTATTGTGAAGCCCTTGCATTTAAGAAAAAAATATCCAAGGTGCATGTCACAGTCACCCAGGAGAGAAGCTCTTGTAGTCTCGTTCTGTCCTCCTAGACTTTACTTGTAATCTGAAGCAGGGTTAGAATCTGATCTAACTCATCAATAAGAAAAGGTGACATAAACGTGAGGAGTGTTGGTCTCAGTTGGAGAAATATTGATGCTTGGATCGTTTGTTCCGGCAAATCAAAGGCCACACTTGAGCCTAAGTTTAAGATTATTAATAATACACATTCATGTACAGTCATTATTAGGTATTACCATTGTCAGATAACCTATGTAACTATTTCATTGTCATACTATCGGATGTATCGACATTGTTTTACAATAATCATGTTTAGAACTGTGATCAATCGTAAACGGTGCAACACAGCGAGTGCAAAAATCAACAGGGAGCTTCAACATAATTTTTTCAATATAGCGTCTGCATAACTCTAAACATCCACTCTGCAGCAACAAGCTTGCTCCCCCTTTCTTTAGACCTCATCGCTCTCGGTCCCATAGAGCACTGTTTTAACACACTGTGCTCAGATGATGATGCTCTCAGCCGCCCACATATGGTGCAGCAGCAGCAAGACGTGCTTGTACAAGGAGAGCAGCTTCTTCATTTAGAACGATGAAACATATGCGCTTACTGCTAAATATTAGAAAAGCATGTAAATGATATGCAAAATTATGCTTCTAAAGTCAGTAAGAGAATGACACAGTAAAAAGCCATCTTAGCACTTAATTAATGATATTTATACTAATAAGTGTTTAAAGAAAGAAGGAGAGTAAACTTGAACTTTTCACCGTCTCTTTACATTTACACGCTCATGTCTCATCGGGTCTCTCTTTCTTTTGGGTCGAGCAAGCTTTTCTTCTTCCTCTTCAGCTCTCATATGTGTGTAAAGTGTGAATGGAGTGAGACTGAATATGATGTGAAAACGAAAAAAGAAGGATTCTGAATATTAAACGCTCGATATTAATAATAAAATAAACTGTACCGAAGGCTACAATTAACACCACTGTGAATATGAAGTTGTTGCTCCTCTCCCTGCTGCTCTTGCAGCTAACGATGACGATCTTCGCTCAGGAGTATGATGAGTACATGGACAACAACCTCGTGGAGGAGGAGGACGGCAGGTACGAGGAGGAGGAGCGCAGGCGCGGCATGGGTGCGGCATCGTGCGGTATGTGCGTCAAGGAGGAGTGCGTGTCCCCCGCTAATTGCCCGGCAGGTAAGAGTGACAAGATGGACAGCAATGTTCTGAGCGAAATGTACGAAAAATAGGGATGTTAATTATGAATATATGATATATCTGTATCCTTCACACCATAAAGTATTTTTTAAACTTTAGGAGCCAAATGCTACTTTACCCTTCTAATTTTCTTCTGAACAGTTTAATCGTCAGGTTCCGTTTCGGCCGATTTGAGACCGCCGCAAAAGAAAAATGCCCCTGCTTATCTCCGAGCTAAATTTCGCAAATCTTATAATCTGGCCTCAAAAACAAGACTTTTTGTCATTCTGTTGTTTTGGCCGGAGGTCTGTGAAATTAGAACCTTAGAGGAATTGTCACTGCGACAAAGCCTACTAACCCATCTTCTTCATGAAACCATGACAACCTCCTCTTCCCCTGATAAAGATTGTCATCCAGAAACTCTTTTAAGCAGATACTACTTGTGCTATAATGCATTTTAGAGAAGTAAGAGTATGTTTTCGGTACTTTTAGACTCAATCCTATTTCATTCTGAACGAATACTATATATTGATCCATTTTACCCCCCTTGAGACTACAAACTTGACACCGTAATTTCTCCCTCTCCTTCCGGCCTCAAAGTGGACTTTCGTCCTTCTGACAATCTTAGACCCCGGAGTGAAAGTCAGGATTATTATTTGTATACGACCCGAAAGAAGGGAAGCGGCGACTCTGCCAAGAAAGTGAGACAGGCTCAATCGGGCGCGGATGCTTGCTTACACTTAAAAAGAGAAATACATTGCCAATTTATTAATTGATCCAAGCTTGGAATACTTTGTCCTTGTTTTATTGCGTGACGAGAATGCAAAGAATGCCTTGATCTCGTTGCGAATAAAGACATTCATTGTAAATGTCCGACAAGAAGATCGTTTACAGGGATATTTCGGGTTAAATGCGTGAAAATAATACTGCAGTCTGTCTTGTGGCTTGTGGGTTATATTTTTAAGAAATATTGCGTCTTAAGCAACAGCACTTTATTTTAATAACTCATTACTGTATATCAGATGATCTCATGCCAATGGACTTATTACCACGGAGCTTATACAAGTTTAATTTTCTCCTCAGGCGTCGTCCCGGATCGCTGCGGCTGCTGTCAAATCTGCGCCCGCACCGAGGGCGAGCTCTGCGACGAGTACCCGGGGCAGGAGACGTACGGCTTGTGCGGGGAGAACCTGCATTGCACACAGAGGAAGGACCTGCCCACAGTAAGTAGCGAAGTGCAAGTGCAAAACAAGATGAAATGTATTAGAAAGACCTACCACAGTAAGTAGCTAAGTGTAAACTAGATACATGGCAATAAGAGTGAGGAAAATCGTGCATACCATACGTAACTCAAGGATTAAATAGTACTTCCTTGTTACCGTATGGTTTTAATAGTCATAATTTAATACAATACGGGTGATGGCATTTACAACTAGCTTGTACATACGTCTTTAATAAATCCGTATTTTCTTTCTAGTCCGAGTCGGAATCGATCTGTACGTGCCAGGTTCAGAAGATGGTTTGCGGCAGCGACGACACGACGTACCCGACCATCTGCGCGCTCAACGAGGAGGCGATGCGCATGCGCAGAGGGAAGCCAGACAACGAGATGGACGACGATCACCTCACTATGGAGTACTGGGGACCCTGCAAGGAGGGTAAGCAGAACTTTACTTACAGAACATAAGTCGTCCTTATGTGTCCTTTAATGGCGCTAACTAAGCTCCTAATATGTGTTTATAGGTGTATTTTCCCATTTTCAGCTCCTGTTATCATCTCCGAGCCCAAGGACAGCTACGGTCCTCTCGGTGCGAACCTGACCCTGGCCTGCGAGGCCCGAGGCTACCCGGCGCCGGACATCACATGGAAGTTTGTCTCGTCCAAGAGGGAGACAATGTCGCTGCCAAGTAAGAATAAGAATACGGCACAATACCTAAAAATATATACCCCCAGGGAGCGTCTTTTTGTACAAATAAGCTTCTCATATGAGCTAACATTATTTTGTTTTTATATTCAAGACAATAATTGTGTCCACACCTGTTTTTGTCTTCATTGTTATCAACACACGAGACATAAAAGATTACAAATCTCGGCATCTCACCTTTCACAAAACAAGCCAGATTCTCTTTCTTCTTTTTCATACAAACATTCATTTGCATCATTTCAAAGGCGGAGAAAAGAAGAAAGTCTTGAGAAGAAGGAAGACTTGTTCACACCATATACAGTTTATATAAGAAATGAGAGCTTGCCTTTTAATAATAATAATTATGGGTTTTATCTGGGATGAAATAAAAATATCCACGAGTAGTATAGCTCAGTCTGCTCCACTGCCACTGTAAAATGTCCAAGGCATTCATTTTAATTTTATTTCTGAAACGCACCATGCAAACGACCCTCCAGACTCGCATAATATCTTTTGCCTTTTGCCAATTCGGCATTATTGAATATGTTGTTTTAGATGACGACCAACAAGTCTCGATCCAGATGCGTGGCGGTCCTGAGCCCTTGATGGTGACCGGCTGGGCGCAAATCATGGCGCTGGACCCATCCTACATCGGAATGTATCATTGCATTGCCACAAACACAGAGGGACAGGTGGGGAAAGAAATTAAAATTTTGAACATTAGTTATTCCTCTTTTTATGCAGTTTTATACTTATTTTTGTTCATCCCAAAGAAGATATAAATATTAAATGTTTATCTCTTTTCAGGCATATGCCATGGCCAGTGTTGGCGTCTACAAAGGAGACCTATGAGATGAATCATCCTCTCAAAAACAGCTTTTACTCACAGGACCGAAGGACAGAAATTAAAAACTACAAAAAAAACTGAAAAAAGCAACGAAAAACACATAAAAAAGGAAAATCCTTCAGAGAAAACATGGATGTGCGCTTGAGAATGAATGAAATTATCGGCAGTTTGTAACCACAGTTATCGTAATAAATCGACCATGAATCATGTTAAAATCCGGATCGCTAAGGTTAATGAATAGTCATGACTTGTCTCACATATTTAAATTATATCCTAATCTGACAAAAGCAATGGCACAAACTCCACGTCTAGTCAGGAGTCCTTTGCCATCAGCTCAGCCCGGTCCATCTTCGGAGACTTCCTCTTCCGACATGGAAGGTTTGTAGGCTCCGAGAAGAGCGTCTCCATGTCTTCCAAGGTTTTGCCCTTGGTCTCTGGGAGGATGTAGTAGAAGACGAGGAGACCGGACATGGCCACAATTGTGTAGAGGTAGAATGTGCCCTGGAATGGCATTAGTATCACATACCATATAATTATATAAACACATTGTCAATAATTGACAATAAAAGTGAAATTCCAGACACTGTTCAAATAATCGTTACCTGTTTCGTAATTGCCTCCGTCAACGTGAGGAACGTCATGGACACAATAAGGTTGAACGCCCAGTTGGTGGAGGTGGCGAGCGAGTTCCCGGTGCTGCGAGCCCACAGTGGGTAGATCTCGGAGTTAATGGTCCAGGGCATCGGGCCCATGCCGGGGGCGAAGAAGAAGAGGTAAGAACAGATGCCGAGGACTGTTAGCCAGGCTGTAATGGGAATATAATATACAAGGAATTGTGATTACATAAGTTGGTGTACGACTGTACGTACCGGTATCCGACGGACAATAGTCTGGAGCAAATGTGAGGTCATCGGTATAAGTAATGTTGTCAGCAATGCACCGGCCATATTCAGCATAATGCTCCGAATTTGCGGATATCCCAACACAGCTCCCATTGACAGCGCCAGAAGCACCTTCGCTGACCTCCACAAAGCAGTAGCCGCAGTTGGGGTCATTGGTGCAGCTGCCGCAGCTGCTGTAGATGCCGCATCCGTCATTTAAACTTGGATCAAAGTAGTCAATCTCTGGAGAGTTGATATCCGCAAGTTGGAACCCGATCCCAAGGAACAGCAGCGAGAATGCTGCCCCGGCCAGGGACGCCATCAGCAGCACCTTCCGCCCCATCTTGTCGACAAAGTAGAGGCCGATGAAGGTGCAGAGAAAGTTGACGGACGACACTCCGGAGCTGATCCAGATGGCTTCCTCGTTGTCAGAGATGCCCGCCATGGAGATGATCTTGGCGGAGTAGTACATGACGGTGTTGATGCCTGCCACCTGTTGGTATAGCTGTAGCAGGCAGCCGAGGACCACAGCCCGGCGGACGGAGGGTGTGGAGAAGACCTTGCGGAGCATGCGGACAGTGCCAAGGCTGCTGTATTTTCGCTCAGCTTCAACAGTCGCCTCAATCTCCTCCAGTTCGCCTTCTGGATCGTCTTCTTCAGTCCGGATTCTGCTTAGAATCCTCCTCGCTTCTTCTATCCGGCCCTTGCTCACCAGCCACCGCGGAGACTCAGGCATGAAGGCGAACCCGACAAGCTGCACAACCGCAGGCACGGCCGCCAGGCCGAGCATGTACTTCCACCCGTCAGGCTCGATTCCAGCGAGCGCACCGCACACGACTGCGGCCACAAACTGGCCAAACGTGAGACAGAGGACGTTGAATGACACGAGGCGACCTCGGAGTCTGGACGGCGCGGCCTCGGAGATGTACATTGGCACCGACATGGAGGCGAATCCGAGGCCCATGCCGACGATGAGGCGGCCGATGAGCAGGGTGGTGCGGTCCAGGGCCAGGCCCATGACGATGGCGCCGACGGCGAAGATGAGCGATGCCGCAAGAATGACGGGTTTGCGGCCAAAGTACTCACAACAGGGACCGCCGATTAGGGCAAAGAGCCAGGCGGCACCAACCTGTAATCATGTTTCTTATTATTTCAGATGACTATTTTTAATCAAGTATGTTACCGTTGCTGACACGATGAGCTCCTTCCACACAGTGGTGAGGTTGAGCCTGTCGTCGTCCTCCATGAGGAGCATAGCGCCGGAGATCACGCCTGCGATGGATAGGTTGCGAGAGGGGATTAGGGGAAGTTTCGGGGAGGAGTTCAAGGTTAACAAATTTATGAAAATGAAATATATTTGCTGTCTGTGCTTTTTGCAACTTGGGTTTATGAAAAAATAATTATCCTAGATCAATCTGATTGGTTTAATTGATATTCGTTATAGTTGCCCACTTCTTACCTGTGTCATAGCCAAAGAGAAATCCTCCGATTGCTGACAAGCACGTCAGCAGGATCAATTGTTTCCTCATTATCCAGAGGCTTTTTAAACAGAATGGTCATAAGCACTGAAGCAATCTTTTTTAAACGAAAAGGGCCTCTATTTTTATATTCAGTTCACTGTTTCCCGTTTTAATCCAGAATTATCTTTACCAAATCTAACTCAGGCATTGTAGCCGTTTAAGCTTACAGCTGCCCTACAGTCTACAGACCTGCAGAGGAGAGACACCTTTACTTTTGCGTACTCGGTGAACGAACGCTCTTATTCGCTCTTTTCAAAGGTCTTACGCTTGTTATGCAAGTTGATGAAATCTATCTGCGAGAAGAGTTTGAATGAAGCTACACATCAGCACAACGTATATACATTGTTATCAGAGTTATTTCCACAATAAACAACGTCTTTTTATAATAATAATGTATTATCTAGTTTATTTCACTTTAACCTATCTTTCTACATCATACTTTTTTTGTTCGTGCGTACTACAGCTGTACGGCATATTTATACGTGTGTATGTGTTTACAGCACTGATCAGTACGAAATTTTGGTACAGTTTTGTTAAAACAATGGCAGTCGGTCAGTATCGGTTCACGTATGTAACTTATATTACAAGACGATAGTAGTACAGCTAGTAGTAGTAATATAAATTTTTGTTATGGTACAAGTACAGTAGGCGGGTGAGAGAGGTCTCAGTTGGCCGATCCGAGCACATTCCTGTTTCTGGAAGAGCTTCTAGTTCCCGAGGCAGCGGCAGCCTTGCCAGCAGACGAGGCCTTATGGTCCAAAACAGGGATCTTTGGCGCACGCAGCTTGCTCACAGGCCGGATGAAGTTAGCCGGATCCTTATTCTCCCGATCCGTGGCGTCCGTGACCTCGGATGGCGCCTTTGAACCGCCAATCCCGACATCCTCGAGCGACGTCTGCCTGGACAGCGGCCCCATCTGCCGCCGCTCCGACGCCATCTTCTCCGCGGACACGTTGTTGTCGCCGTCGTCGGTGACGTTGGTGGATCCGCTGAAGACGGAATCGCCATCGTCATCGTCCTCGATCTGGAGGTGCATGGCGGCGCCGAGGTCGCGCTGCTGGCGGTACTTGCGGACGCGCTCGGGGTCCGGGGTGCCCTCGATGATCTGCTTCGGGTAGTCGCGGAGGATTCTGCCTGGGGTGAGTCCGGTCGGCTGGTCTTCGCGGAGGTCTCGCTTGAAGAACTTGTGCTGGGTCTGTTGTGTGTTGGAGAATTCGTCTCTGAGTTTGGCGTCCAGCTCGGAGATGTCCTTGCAGCAGCCGTCAAAGTCCTTGAGGGTCTCCTCGCGCCAGCGGGAGAGGGAAGCCTTGTGGGACTCGGATTGGACCTCAAAGTCGCGGAGAGAGTCGGAGCTCAACTTCTGGACGGTCTGAAAACGAGAAACAATATTGGGATGTGTTTCTTTTCGTGAAAGTTGAGAGGACTCCCTGCAAGGTCCGAGGTGCTTCATCATTCCATTATCTCATGACTTGTCTTTGCATAAATAATTTGTAGTTAAGTGTTACATACCCTGGTCTTCTCCTGCACGCTCTGCAACTGCTTCGGCGCCTCGTCACTCCTCTCCCTGAACTCTGCCTCCATGGCCTCGTAGCGACCCTTCTCCTCATCCTGGCTCTTGAGCACAAACACCTTCTCAGCATCGCTCAACTCAGCGGCAGTGCGGGAGATGGTCTTGAGGCTGCTCATCTGGGCCTCGTGGCTGTCGGTCATCTCACCAAGAGCGCGGGTGCTCAGCTCTGAAATACGGAACCATGTTAGATAAGAGTAAAAAACGTTTATAAACAATGACGACTTACCGTCCTTCTCGAGAACGAATGCACCCGTCCTCTCAGAGATGGTCTTGAACGAGGCCTTGGTGGCCGTGACCGACTCTCCGTGCTCCTTTGCCGCGGAGCGCACGTCCTTCTTGAGGGAACGCAGCTCCTCCCTGAGCCCCTCAAAGGCGTCCAACTCAGCCTGTCGCCGCTCCTTCACCAGCTCCAGCAGCTGGTCCGCGTGCGCGTTGGAGCGCTCAATCTGCTCACCCAGGCGCTCCTCGAGCTCGTCCAGTCGTGCGTCACTCACGCTGTTGAGCTCTGACGCCGTGGCGTGGCACTCGTCCTGCTTCTTGGTCGCTGCGGACATCATCTGCCCGAGGAAGGATTGGAACGTGGACGTGAGTCCGCTGTCCAGAGAGATCTGTAAAGAGATGACAAAACATACTTTCAGGCAGCTCGTAAATCAAGAGAAGCTCGTTCATAACTCAAAACTTCTTATGCAACGGTCGTGATTCATGTCTCGACATGAGAAAAACGTGTAAAAGGCAATGGGAGAAGAAAAAGGCCCACTTTCTTATTGCCAATGATCTTTCTCCAACCGAAACGCATATGGCCACGCTTCTCCTTCTCCTCTTCTTTCCTTATGCGGGGTGCTTAATTGCAAAAAGAGTTGGAGAGAGAAGTTGAAACAAGTCGTGTACACAGATGCCGAAAAAGCGAACGGTAGCAGCCAAGGCAACAAACTACATCATGATGAGACCATAAACGGGCCCTCAATCCTCCTCCACTCTGTCAATGATGGCCAACACATGATACGGCAATATATGGAATATATTACGACGAGAAGGAGGCCCACACGGCTTTTTAAATGAGTCATTGCAGGGGCTAATTTGCGGCCTCTTGTCTAAACGATTATTACCCGGTGCATCTCTTTTTCATAAAGGGCGTGGCCCGGCAAATCATATTTGGAGAGCCTCATATCGTAAAAGTGTCTTTTCCTTGCATGCGACTTCAAGGGCACAAGTTCGAATCCTGGTACATCTTTAAACGTTACTTACATGCTGCTTGAATTGCGACACCATGGTCTCCATGGCCTTCTGCTGCCGCTGCACCTCAGTCTCCACTGCTTGGGCTGAGCCGAGGGTCTGGGTGAGGTGCCCCTGGAATGCGGCCGACTGCCGGTTCATGCCGTCCTGAGCCTTCTTCAGCGTGGCGGAGAGGAACTTCTGCTCCGAGTGCATGTGGTCGGCGGACACGCTGTCGATGAAGGTCATAACCTGAAAACAGGGATATTCAATTTATATACCTATCCAAGTAGTTCTCTATAGAACTACTTGACCTATCTATACATTGGTTAAGAAGTGGAAATAATATCCTAAGCTATTTGAATATTGAAGACATATCATTATACGGTATTAGAAAAATGTTCCTAAAAAGAAAGTTTTCGTTTTTAAGTGTTATGCACTTTTTTAATCCCGTGTTGAGAGGGAGGCGATAAGTTACGATGGCCATTGTGAGAATTCCCAGTCTTTAACCCGATTTTAACCTTTCTTTCTTTTTCATTGCTAAGAATGCTTCTGCTGGCCGCCCCCGCAAAAGGCAAAGTGCATTTCAGGCCTGGCTAAATAAAAAAAAGTCTCAGACTGAAGTGAAAACATAGATTAACATCAACTAAGGTTATGAGATGCAAGTTACAAAGTGCGAAACTTGCCATCTATTGAGAGAGTGTTTTATCGGGTTCAAGCTACGAGTGGGAATATTTTTCTACTACGTGTAGTAATGCGTGCGTTCCCCCTCATAGGGCTCAAGAGATACGTATATTCTAAGAAAGTACTTAGAGCAAAACTACTGTAGAAATAGGAAAACACGTTATAGATCAAATGCAATGTATTTTAATCCTCACCTGCTTGACCTGCGCATCCGTGTGCGCCAGCTGCTCCACCGCCTTGTCCGCCAGCTCCTCGTTCTCCTTGAGCACGCTGTCCGCCTTGGTGCGCACCACCGCGCACATCTTGTCCGACGTCTCCGAGCGCGCGTCCGTCAGCTCCAGCATGCGCGCCAGACCCACGCTTGACGTCTTCTCGAAGGCCCCGGTCACCTTCTTGTTGTGGTCGGAGAGTTTGCTGGAAGAATAGTATAAGTAAAGTACGTTTGAAAAATCTCGGTAACATACAATAAAAATAACTTAAAGTCGCTAAATTGACATATACACATCTAAAATGTGAAGGAAGTAAAAAAAACTTTTTGTTCCAACTTATTTTATATAAGATATGATCTAGAATAAATATTACGATTAGTCAAGGAATTCTTCACTAGTGAAGAGTTCCTTGGATCAGTCCAAGATTAGTCGGAATTATAATCTTTATTAAGTGTTTATTTTTATAGCTTCAATTCATCATATCCCATTTAAACCATTATACAGAGATGTCTACAGTCTACAGTACGAGCAAATATGAATGAAAATAAATACGAGCAACTTAGAAGAATCAAATAGGTCTGCGTCCCCTTGGTCTGCGTTTGTTTGAATGTAAACCATGCTGGAAATAAACAAATAAATAGAAGTCTGGAATGGATTCGAACCGTAAATGGAAATTGAAGAGTGGGTTGTTGGAAGAAAATGAAAGATATTGTGAAACAAATCTAATATTGATCCCTTGTGTATTGGTGTACAAGGAAATTCACCTTATTTGCGTATTACTTGTTAAAGCTAAATAATACAGTATATTCTAGCTTTTCTTGCATCATCAGGCGTAAGACTGAGAGACAACATTGCACCGTGTTCTTTATTGGCGACTATCTGGCTTGCATGTATCCCATATGCATGACTAAACCTTTTTTGCGACTTGGGATTCCCTATCAAAACCTTACCGAAATCTTCTGAAATGGGTGGCAGTGTCGTTTGCCAATGGGATAAATTAGATTTTCCAAAACGTTTCATCTCTCACAAAATAAAGGCGGGATTTATGGCAACTATTCATATGCTACCAGTTTTAATTGGATCGTCTATTAATTTCAATTCAAAGGTGTTTGTGCTTAAAATGCTCTGAATGGCTGCAATGTCAGATTTTAAGGCCTACGGAATGTTGCTTATCATTCCAGAGAGCTGCACAATGTCTACATTTTGCACTATTACTTTTGTCTCCTACTCACAGGCAATAATAAAAATTACTTTCGGAATGTAATTTAACAAAAATGAAAGTTCAGATATATTGGAATATAGAATGCAGGATAATAAAATTGTTAATTAATTATGTAATTTACCACTGCCTAGTGCTTTCTCTCTTTGGGCGGCAGTGGTGAAAGGAGATAAGCATCGTCGATAACATAAACAGCAGGATCAACTTATTACAGCCTTGCTGGTCAACCGGCGGTCATCCAGCCGAGGAAGTGCACTCAAGAAGACATTTTTATGCGTTACACCGTGGCTGGCACTCGCCGCATTAATTGTACTTAGAAAGAGAGAGAAATGGGTTCCCGTCCGTTGCTACATTTTCACACAATGTTCAAGAAGCCACTTTATCTCGGTGCATTTTTCACCCTGGCAAAAAATGTCCTCATTTTCGATTGCAAGGTCGGCCGGGTCTTTAAACTAAATCTCACCATGTTTTGAAGGAGATTAAGGGGGTGAAATGTTGGCTTTTTATCATCATTTGAGGGTGAAAACTGGAACGCGACATTTCCCCCAAATGTCATCACGAGAGGGTTAAAAGTGAATTTTCTTTCCTTCCTGCCCTCATTTGCTGACGTGTGAAAAGGACAAAGAATGACAAATGAGAGTTTCGTTTTCGGTCAGCGTCTGCGAATCGCATCTTCCGCCACGTAAGCGATTATTATTGCCCGCCGCCAGACCGGTCTCAAGAGAGCGAAAAAGCCATAAATCTCGTGCTGTATTTGCACATATCCTTGTACCGATGACAAGAGCTGTTGTCTGTGCGTATGACGTCACGGAATCATGTTCAGTGCTCTCCCTTTTTGCAATAAAATCCTCCCTTCTTTGACGACTTCATGTAGCAGTAAAAGTAAAAGCTACGTCTGGGCAGCCTTGAATATTATTGCTGAATCGTTGCGGGGTGTGAAGGGAGGAAAGACAAGAGAGCAGAAGATATCCCCTGCTTACAACTCATAGCAAAAAGAGTCGAGAAAGGCAGTTAATACATTTTGCTTATGTGGGGGCGAGATGTGATATAAAGATTAAATCCCGGTCTCACTTTGGGAACTTTTTTACGCCCTGGGATTTTCCTTCTCGTCATGCTACATTCCCCGCGTACCAACATTACAATATAAGGCTAAGACGGTAGTAATCTGTCGAACTTGACCGTTTCCAAACGACATAATGCTATCTCTTAATTGGAGTATCAAAGGACTTCGTCTCTTACCCCTTTCTTTCCTTGGAGTCGTGCAGCTTCTCCAGGTCCGAGTACTGCTGATCCGCGACCTCCCTCAGCTCTAGCGCCTGCCCCGTGATCTTGGCCTCCGTGGCCGAGTGCCTCGTCACGAGATGCTCCTGAACCTGCTTCTCCTCCTCGGTCGCCTCCAGGATGGCGCTCTTCTCCGACAGCTGCTGGATCGTGTCAGACAGTTCCTCAGAGAGTTTCTCGTTCTCAGTCGTTTTGAGGTCAAACAGATTCTGAAAATAATGGAATTATAACTTAATGCAGGAGTCGCTAGGTCTTAAAAGCATGATAATTAAGATTGCTCGCTAGATATTACATAATGGCTGTTTTCTTCTGCAGTACTTTACGCCGTTTCCTTGCTCTTTGCAAAAGTTCAAATTACTTTTACAGGCATGGACAAAGTTTTCTATTTTCTTAATTTCTCTCAACGCGTCACCGTTGCAAAAATAAGGAAATTAAGCAACAAGGAAGCAGGCATTATTTCAATAATGAAAGTGAAATGACTTAAATACTAATTTCAAATCTGGCAATCTAATTTTAATTGAAAATTAGAAGTAATTATAGTTAGTTTCATACAAAGAGAAAAGAAAGTGTATTATTGTAACCTGGCTAGGCCTGAAATCTGGTGGCAGGTGTAGTATGCAAGATTAGATGTTAGATATTTGATCCCAATCAACAATTGTCCTCTTGGGGGTTCCAATTGTGCTAGCCAAGGTCATGTTTAAAATGACACTTTTAAGAATAAAAGACCCCCGGGAATAAATTATCTTTTGACCGCCCACACTCGAGATTGGGAAGAATGCATCTAAAAGCATGATGTCACCTCGAACACGAATATTTTGAGGAGGCCTCAGCCAATGATGCCATTACTCGGTTAATCTCAATGCCACATCAGCAATAGAAGACGTTTTCAAGAAAGTTCGTCTTCAGAGGCATGCGATCGATTCTCCAAATATGGGCATAGGAATGAGACAGATTAGGAGAGAAGGAAACACATGATGACAATTCAACTATCGGCCAAGTAATGCTGTTTGCGGATAACATTACGAACCATAACTTTAATATCGAGTAATTAGTGACGATTTTGAGCTTTTCTTTATTTCTAACAAACAAGTATTTCCTTACCGATAGATCTCTGAACTCCTTCCTGACGATCTCCAGCTCGAGCATCTTCTTCTCCATCTCCTCCTTGCGCTCGCTCGAGATGAACACGCCGCCGTCGCGCTCTCGCTGGTCCTCAAGCTCCCGACGGATCAGGTCCACGCGCGCTTGCATCTCCTAGAAAAGTAAGTTTATGCGTTAGGTGACGGTTATGAACATTGACATATTAAAGGCACACCTTAAACACGGTAAAGTACGTGGCAAAGTTGGACACTGCCAGGATGATGAGGGCGAGCACAATGCCCGGCAGGATGCAGCCGCACAACAGCTGCTTGCAAGTGTACCGCTGCAGAGGTCGCAACAACAACATTATTAGAGCTTTATTATGCCAAATCGTGAACAAAAAAGGTGCGTCGTAAAAGGGTTGAAAATGCATTTTTAACGGCATAATAAAGCTCCTCGTTTTACCCTCTTCTGGGCGCCACTGGAATTCATTTGAACTCTCTGACCATTCATGACTACAGGCTGACCGTTATTATGACTACTATGACTACTGAATGCACTTGTGGCCCATAACCGGGACGCTCGCTGGGACAGCCGCGCCGTCCAGGGCACCTCCCCATGCAACGGGGGCGAGCGGTACTTGACAGGGCTCCGCCTCCTCGGAGGCGGGACCATCAGCGGCTCCTCGGAAGAGTTGGAGGGCGGAGTGTGAGCAGGTACTTTTGGCGAGAGGGGTTCGACCTCTTCCAGGCCTCTCTGGTGTATGGGCAGCAGGTCTGGGTCCCTATTAGTGCTTCGACCTCTGCCGCCCGGCTCCTCTTCCGTGGAGAAGTAACGGCCGCTTCGATGCTGGCTCATATTTTATATTGGCTTAATTTTGTCCCCTCTTCTTCTCACTCCATCTATCATAAAATAGTTGTTTTGCCGTTTTTGCTGCTCTTCACATGTTGTCTCGGAAATGCAATGATCTTGGCTCAAAACACCAAACACTTTGAAAAGCGAAAACGTGGAAATGTCAAATAAAACGCTCTCCTTTCCACACCCTTTCTCCGATGATCGTGTAAACTGGGAAGGAAGCAACAAATATCGGCCTCATTATTTCCACCGGATGAAATTGGGCGTTAAACGTTCTTGCAATCAGGAAAAAACAGACACTGCGGTTTTCTTTCAACTCTTCTTCTTCTCTCCATCCAGTCCAGCTGCTACTTTCAAACTGAATAAAAATCTTGAATGGCAAACGCGCTCATGAAAATGTTTCTCCTCCTTGGACTGCTACTCTGCATGTTTTCGCCCTTCTACTCCCCAATTTGAGATCTTGTGAGCGCAGCACATGATGTTTTCGCGTATGTGTTGCGGCGGCGGCACCTGCGCGCTTCAAGAAAAAGTGCTTTGAAATGGACTCTCCGAAAACAAATAACGAGAGGAGGAGAAACGAGTTCAATGTTAATGGCTTAATTTCAAATCAATCATAAGAAAAAGAGCATCTGGACAGAAACTAAAGTGTGAACAAATGTGATTTCAACGAACTCTGTGAAGAGCATTTTTTACATTGGATATCAAAGAGTTGTTGAGAAAGTAGAAACGTATCAATTTCCGCCGTTGCCCTCGGAGAAAAACGATGCCAGGGCATCAAGGGTAACATGTTGTTGACAAGCAATGGAATGCGAGAAGCTAAAAAATCAAACACCTTCGGGGCCAAGAAGCATAATAACAAGGAAGTTGAGATAAATCGTCGCTTCTTCCCTGATTGGCTCATTAACCTGCTTTCCACTCTCTTCTCTATCTCCGCCATTAGTCTTTTCTGTCCCGAATTTCGCAAACTACGGTCGTTTTGACGCTCCGAAAAGGCAATTGAGATAATCAATGCCCTCATTAAGGTCAACAACGGAAAGAAGGAGATGAAAATCGCTTGCATTTTTGCAAGGTAAATTGAGACTATAATGGCGACTTTGTTCTTTCAATGTTGTTCCGTCATGCGTGTGGCTCTCTTTCACGTCAAGAATGACTTTCACGTCGTTTGATATTTTTCTACGAGCTACATTTTTTCAGTATTTTCGCAAAATATTTCGACATTTTCCGCTCCATTCTCTTGCAAGGACACAAAAGCTGTGCAAATATTTTCTGCCACACAAGAGAATATCAGAGAGCTACAGCGGGGCACCGACTTCAGGTATGCACAATAACCGTCCACATTTTTGCACATTTTCTTCGACAACACGCGTAATCTAACTAAACTTTATCATTAAACCCTATTAAACTGCAAGACAAATCTCAGCAATATTTTAAGGTTTATATAGCAGGTGAAAGCTAGGGATGCCAGTCTGTCAGTACAAGATAAAACAACAATGCAAGCATCTCTAAATTAATTCTCTGCGAAATCGCAAACTAATTTTCTGACCGCTTCTTCCAAGGCCTATCTCAGGGTCAATCAATCTGACGACGGTCAGCGCGCGGCCATTTATCGTCGTCAACTTTGTGACAAGTTGGGCCGTCGATGAGATGAACCCGTCACGGAAAGTGCCGAAAATCGTCGTTACAGACAAAACAACGAGATCAGTTAGTTTGTTGTTTTTAGCTTTTAATTGGAGGAGAAGGGAAAGTGAAGAAGAAAAAAGAGAAAGCACCCACTTGCAACTCCGTATTCAACCCCTCGTAGGAATTCATTCGCTTTTTGCTTCCCCCGTTTGGGCAATTTAGGGGATTTTTCCTCTTTTTAAATGCCAGGGAAGACAACAACTGCAGAGATCAGCGGAAGATTAGGAAGAAAAATTAATCGTTCTAAAAGGATTAGAATTTTATTTTTTACTACTACACCTGAATGGATTAGACGTAATAAAATGGCAAGATTATACGATGCTTTATTAATGATGGCTTGAAAGTAGCCTTGAATGTTGCTGTCGGTTGTAAGATAATGCAGTTGATATATTGGAGGCAATTAATCGCGTTAACGACTTTGCAAAAAGTCCTCAGAAAAGTCTAGTCAATGAAACGTCGTCCACACTTTATGACCGGTCATTACAAGATACATGATCTGAGTAAAGTTATGTAACATAAATAATGTTTAATTTTAGCATTAAATTGCGTCTGTATTGATCGCACCTTTCTTTTAATCCCCTCGTAATGCCTTCATTACACCTCGGGCGGTCATATTCATTTCAACCTCCTAGGTTCAAATTTATGCATTGACTCGGGTTATAATGTGCTTAATGCTAAAAGGGGTTGCAAAGAGAGGGTAGTAGCAGGTAGCTATAATAGCGCGATGGAGCCCCTTCAGAGGGCGAAAGGAAGGATGGGATGGAAATACAGAGAACATTTTAACCATCACTTTTGCGCAATGATCGTGCAGAACTGTGTCTTACTTAGGTAAGGATAGTTAGTATTGATTGACATATAACTTGTTTACAAAAACACGTCCAAATGTTTTAAAAGTACTGTCCAGTTCAAAGAAGAAGCAACAAAATCTCCTTGTTTTTCAGTCAGGTTCTCTTCTTCTTTCTTCTTCACTCTCTCTTTTACGCGCCGTAAAAGGTGGCAATATTTCTGTCCTAATCGCGAGTGATGATCGAAGAAGAAGAAGAAACTACTCCGAAAACCGTTTCCCCAAAAGCATTCGGAGGAGTCGCTACTCGGAGGAGTTCTCGTGACGAGAGACTGAGGAAGGCTCTATTTGGAATTATTTTATTTCACCTCTTCCAAAGATGCCCATGTTCATGTATCAAAAGATGCAAATAATAAAAATGGAGGGAATAAAATAAACATTTATTGACGGGTTGCAGAGTTGTAAAAATCTTCGGACTATAAAATAGTCGAGGAGTTTGATTGCCAGTTTTATTGTCTGAAAGGGTGTAAAAGGGGAAGGTTTATGCCTTATATTATGTCGATAACTAGCCCTTAAAACAGCACAAAAAGGCCGAAAAAGAGACAGGATCCACTTATGGTACGTATAAAACAGTGGGGCTAATTAGGCGGCTAGCTATTTCTATACCAGACTTGGGGGCTCTCCGCCGACGGCTTTATGCCCATATTACAAATCTGAGCTGAGTCAACAACACTCATTCAATGCTGCCCACTCGCAAATTTTCCCAACGATTCAGGCATCCATAAAGAGATTGAAGACGAGATCAGGGATGCCACTTTCTTCTATAAACACAAAACATTTACAGAGAGGGAATGAACTGGCAACCCTTCTGGCACCGAACTAATGACGTCAATTTTCCGGCCTGCCAACGCCAGCCACGACTGCCCATAACTCAATTGCTCCCATGGAATCAATGTGCGCCATCGCCTAATTTGGAACACGCCGTGGCTTCATCGTCATCATCAGCTACTGCTGAGCTGGATTGAAAACCGACCTCACTCATTAGAATTAATATTCGGACAAGGACCGTTTCTCAAACAGATGTGTGTGATATGGAGAAGTTCGTTTTCATGATAAATGATGCCTTTGAAGCTTCTTATCGTGACACGGGCTTTGAAAAGAAAGAAGATAATCAACGCTATGAAAACAAGGCCTTAACTAACAAGCGATGAAACGTGGCCAATATGCCGGAACGACAGCGAAATTGAAACGTCTTCCGGCTTTCGACAAAGGAGGAGATTCATATGAGCTCGGAGGAGGGCTCGGAGGAGACCTTGAGTGCGAGAGATGAGCTTGACGGACAGCGGCGTTGCAAAAACAAAAATAACGGGGAGTCTCCGTTCGGAGTAATTAATCAGGAAGCATTTCTCGTACCCTCCCAAGAATGCGATATTGTTATAATGTATTCAAGGCCCTGAGGGCGATAGCATTTAAAAGTGTTTTCTTTGAAGGAAGGGTGGCAGCGGCCAAATGAAGTAAGCGAGTGTTTGTGTTTCAGACAGCTCAATTTTCACCGGGATTTTGTTAAGAAGGAGAGGAGAATATATAATATATTATTCTTCCCGCCCCAAAAAGTAGCAAAATATGTTCACAGAAGCTCCTCTTTAAACATTAAAAGTATATAGCCCGGTTCTAAAATAGACGGGACACCTGCCGATACACTCTCGCCAATGACTCAACTCAGTTACAAGATCTCAATCTAAGATTACTCGTTGCGTGTTTGGTACATTTATGTGCATGTAGTAGACACACAACACAGGCAAAAAAGTGGTCAATATGTCACGGAGCTTTGTCCAATGCTGATTACAAAAGTGACTTCTCTGTAAGAGTATTTTAGACATGTCTGGTGATCAATTTTTGTCCATGTCATAGTCTAACTAAAACTGATTACAACCGACTTCTGCAGCTTTTTAGACAAGTCTAACGTTCAACTTTCAGACCATGTAATGGAGCTTTGCTTCTCCAAGGGTGGTTTCTTATTTATATCAAACAATTGGACAAAGGAGAGAGCAAACTCACCACCACCCTACATTGATAGACCAGGTAAATCACGTGCTTAAATAAAGGGATTGTCCGTAAAAGGCTGTCTGCTGCCATTTTAAACAACAGGCTGATTTATTTCTGAATCGAAAGAGAAGATTTATGCAAGGGACACGCCCAATGAAGGTTATAAAACGTAATTATGCAACGGAGTTTGTCTTATTAAGACATCTTCTAGGGGAATGTCGTCTAGACTCTAAAACTCTAAATTCACGGTCTATTGACGATTAAATAAGAGAAACTTGCTGAGTGTGAATAAAATCGGAGCGGACAGCTTGTGAAAAAAAGTTGAAACGTGACTGATGTCCATATTCGGGCAAGGGTTGAATCAACTCAGGGCGGTCAGTTTTCAAACAAGCCAAGGTGTCGACAAGACGAACTTTAAAGAAACGTTTTTTAAGGAACGGGGGTTGGAGAAAAAAGGGGTTTCATTGTTCGCGTTCGACAGTCGGGGGTTAAGAAGAGAAGATATAAATGGCTTCCTTTCGCTTTTTAAACGGGGGTTTGAAAGGTCCAAGTACACAAAGCTCAATCCAATGCTGTCCATAAACGGGCATGGCGATGCGAGCGAGCTCGGGGTGGAGGAAAATTCCTCCGCGCATTGTTATGCCAAAACTGAAAATTTCTTCATCAGGGAAAGAAGTCTGTTTACGCTCCTCAGTAATGTGTTGATTACCGACGCGCATAAAATGAAACAAGCTCATTTGAGTAATTTGGAGAAAAGAAACGTAGAAAATGTCCATTTGGGCTTAAAGGAGAAGAAGAAATGACACATGTAGATTTTTATTTTATGCAAGTTATTTTGACAGTAGCAAAAAGAGCGTTGGCGAAAATGATTTAAATTGTGTTCAGCAGTTTCGGCGGGGTGTCTTAAAAGTAGGATAGTGAAATATGATACAAATACAAAGAGTTAAATCGAAGTAGAAGGTTATGTTTGTCATCTGACTACATGCACAAGTTTTATATTTTTACTATAGCCCTGTTGAAAGTGTTGTCTGTTTTTGGTTTCTTGAAAAAAAATCTTAAGAAAATATGGGGGTTAAAAGTAATAAAAATGCTGTTCTAGTTCAAGAAGAATCATTGGTTAGGCCTCTTTAAGATCTTTTCTCCCTCTCTAGAAAATCAGTGCATCATTTTTTGCAACTGTCTACCCACGTCAGAGAAAGTTAAGAGCATCAAAATGATAAATAAAAAACAAAAGCCACGAGAGAAACGTCAGGATTTGTGAATAACGCTGGACAGTTCTATAAAATTTGTCCCATTTTCCAGCAGTAAAAAAGTGACTTTCGAACGGACCCTAATTGCAAATATAGACCCTCCATGAAAATATTTCTGCTTTCAGAGACAACAAAAATGTCTCTTTCTCCCTCATCAGTCGGCGTGAAAAGGAAAAGAAAGAGACGTGTATGCAAAAAAGTAAATAACAAATGGTGACAAAAAGAATGTTTTAAACAATTTTGAATGAGGAAAGTTTTTTTTCTCCGTCGGGCATATTTTAGGGAGAGCAAAAATGAAAAATGTCAAGCGCAACCGATTGCGAGGATTATGGCGTGAATTTTGCGCTATTTTTAAACATCAATTTCTTTCCTCTGCAAAATGTTTCCAACAATATCACACGATACAGGTCGGCAAAAAATGACTTTTTTTCTTCTTCTCACCCTGAGAGAGAATTGCAAAAGCTGCTCTCTGAAATATTAGATACCGACGACAGCAGGAGAGGACGACACGTTATCTCTTTAGACATGCATTACTGAGTTACATTTTGTAACTTATAAACAACAATTTGCAACTAAAGGAACTTTCACTTCATATAACAAAGCAAAAAGACAGTTTAAATTATGGAGTCAAAAATTACAATAAAAAATGTAACTGTGCAATGCAAAAATGTAACAACAAAAGAGAACGAATTCATAGCAAGAAAGTCATATTTTTTCCTCCTCCTTCTGTTGCCCATGCAATGCTATCTCCAGTCGTTACTCATCCACATGAAAAGGATGAAAACATGCTTACACATATTTTAACCCTTGAGCAGCACTTTTGAGCATGCCCTCGAGAGGCGACATTGACAAATCAAAGAGCAATCTTCATCTGAGCACAAAATAGGACGTCATTTGTCAGTTGGGGTTAAAAAAAGAGGGCGAAACACACCCTCCCTCGGTCCCGTGTTCCATGTCAGAGATATTGCACACACAATTTGTCCTCGGCATACAAAATAACTTAAATAACTGTCATGCTACTGGACCACACACGGAATGTCATTGAAAACGAACTAAGAGTCAGAGTATCCTTAAATATGAATCACGGACATAAACTTGTTCTTACCGCTAGTTTGCTGGCGACCGGAATCTTCTGGTTGACCTCTGGCCTGTTTGTGATGTTCTTCGCCCTGTGCGCGTAGTCGAGCGTGGAGAGCGTCTCCTCCACGTTGATGGACGCCGGGGACACGGTGGCGATGATGGACGTCTTGGTGCGACCGCCGAGGGAGTCCTGGAGCAGGCGGGTCAGCTTGGACTCTCTGGAAAATAGGAAGAGAACGAGGTTAGGCAGGCTGCACACGGGACACTTAGGCTACGTAAATTAAGTGCTGCCCTACAGTTCTCTATATTTTAAAGTGAAGGAGAACTAACTATTACTACGACTAAAAATATAAAATATATATAATCGAAACATTTACTAAGACGGGGATTGGTTTGAAATGGAATAAAGAGCTTTACGTTGTCTAGCCCGGGATTATGGTGGGATCCCGGAAGAGTGGCAATAATAATAATCAATACTAACTTAGTATCGTGTATGACAAATTTCAATCAAAACTACATAACGGTGTACTTTCTCATTTGACGAATGAATTAGCTTCTCCTGAGTTATATTCCCATAGCAGCGATGAGAAAAGCTTGAATATTAAACGGGCACCTCTTTAATTGAAAAATTCAAGTGTGAAATGTAAAGCGTCGATATTTAAAGCTGCTCTACTCTCCTGGGAAAACCAAGTTCAGTTGCCCCCAAAATAGACAATGAAGAGTTAATGCAAGTGAAGAACAGTCAGGTGCACTCTCCACGAGTTAATTAAGATAATTACACTCCTTTTAACTAGTGACGGCTGAATAACAAGGCTAAAGGATTAACTCTCTCACTCCAGTGTCCCGACTTCATCAAAGAAGTCTTAAAATATTCAACTACTTTTCCGATGCGGTTATCGATGAAGAATCTGTTTGCAGCAACGGCGGTGGCAGTTTTGGCTCAATATGGCGGTTTCAGCTCTGCAGCCAACTGCCCGGTGGGGAGCATGCCTGTGCAGGAAGGCTATCCGGATACAGACCTATCAGGTGAGTTAACGTTACGAAATACGAATCCATGTTCAATACAATGATGACGTTTTCAGGGCTCCGCCCTGCAGTCAACCCTCCCGTCACCGTCGGCTCTTCGATCCAATGGATCTGCCCCGGTTCCAAACGCTCAGCCTCTAAGCAATACGTCTGGACAATGCGATGTCAAGACGACCTCACAATGTCATTCGAGCCGCCCATGACCTCCTGGCCTCAGTGCCAGTGTGCACACGACCTCAGCAGGGCAAAATGCCAGCGAGCGTCCTACTCATCCTCCTACCAGGACGGCAGCGTGGCGTCCAAGGCGGCAACTGTGCTCAGCCTCTTTCTCAACGATACTGCCAGTCTGGTCACCAATTTTGTCGTCACTGCAACGTTTGACGTGAATGTCCAGTCGCTGCTGGTGGAATCGCCCAATGCTGAGCTGACGGTGGTGTCGGGAACGGTGCTGGAGATCAGGCCGGGGCCGGACTTTAACTACGCGGCGGAGAGGGTGGACTTGGTCATTGAGTACCAACATCCGGTAGGGAGATCAATATTTACATAAATTACTGAAAGTTGAACAATCTTCTATGATTACAGAGCAGCGGCTTTGTCCCCAAATGGCAACATCCTTGCATCGCCGAGCTCGACTGCGACATCTCCATCGACGAGGCGAGCAGCAGCAGCGACTTCTGGCTCGTGTTCGGCGTGGCCGTCGCCATCATCGTGGGCGTAATGTGCATCGGCTGGGCGTTGTGCATGTGCGCAAAGAAGAACTAACAGACTGATACATTACACGAGAACTGCAATAAAATTACCGTAATGGGAGAGCCAAAGAAGTAAAGAAAGCTTGAAATGTCTGAAGGAATATAAAAGAAAATGCTTGAGCAAACTTGATGAATGAGCAGCAACGAGGCTTCAGGGATCCTGTTTTACTACTTTCTTTGGAACTGCACGTGATAATAATTAGGGCATTCCATCAATATTACTAGCAACCCTGAAAACGACGCGGACTTGTCTAGGTCTCATTTCCGTAGCTTTACAAGAGAGCCCCATTTTATTCACTGAGGTCGTCGAGAGATACTCACAGACAAAGGACATCCATCCCCTCATTGAGAGAGAGCAACTACAAATCAACCTACAAGCCAAAAAAACTACGTGTATTTTTCATTCCGACAATGTAAAAAAAGTTTGTATGCGCAAAAGAAAGGCATTGTCGTTGTTTTTATTTCTATCCAACATGGACCGGTTAAGAGCCTTTTGATATATTCTAATCTAAATTTCGAGTCTAGAACTCCTTGATATATTCTAAATTGCAACGAGTGTCAAAAGCAAAGAATCGATTTTCGGGCTTGTTCCTTCTAAAAAGTTATCATTACTTCCTTAATTTTCCCTTTCCCTTCTTTGATATGAACATTAATTTAGACATGTTTTCATTCTCAGTCATAAAAGACTGGCCTTTTTCTCTGCACGAATAATGTTTATGTAGGTAGTGAAGGAAAGAATAAGCCCGGTGGAAAAAGGCCCCGCTATACTTACTCGCATTACTACACAGTACAGAAAATAGCCGAAAATCTAGTTTCCCGGCCGGGTGGCTACGAGAGAAGAGAAGCCAAAGTCGTCCGGCCGTTTAACAAGATTAAGAAATAAGCTTTTTGCATACCATTATGATGGGCATATTCTGATATTATACAATACGTCGCCCTACTCTTTATTGCAAAAAACGGTCCATATTTGCAGTGGAAAAGAAATAACGTCATTCATATATTCCCAGAATTCAAGTGCGTCGCATGAAACAAAATATGAGAAAGAACAACACAGAAAATCTAATACCAGAGAGAGAGAGAAAGAGAGAGAAACGCAATTCTAGAGAAGGAAATAAAGAGGATTGGAGAGTAGAGGGCAAGGACAAAAGTTTTTAAATATCAGGGTCTACAAGAGTAGGCTTACTGTCAACCGGAACGCAAAACAAGTAGCATTAATAGCAATTTAAAGAGGGGTTCCTCAGTAAATATTGCTAATGCAACAAACACCATAGTCGCAATTACAATTTCTTTCATACTTTCTTCCTTCCTCCACTTCACACTGTCGACGCAAAAACGTTCATGGCAAAAGTTCTTCTTCAAAGACCCTTTTTACCCTTGTTGTATCAAGAATAAGCGCAAATCCGACCGTTATGTGTTTCAAGAGCTTACTTACTTTGTGAACAAACTGCAAAAGTGGTCGAAATAAGGATAATGAAGGGAGAGAAACGGAACAAGGCCGTACTATGGGATGGAAAACTTTTAGGTTAAAGTACTTCTTTAGTAGGGATGCCATTGCGCGATGTCTATTCTTTTAACTTTGGTGTTGAAATTTCATCCGTGGTCATGACCTTTTTTATCCCGAACGAGAAATATCCGATTTTATCCCCCACTCAATCTGGAGCCAAGACCGTTTTTTGCCCACATGAATTGCTTTTTTTTCGGTGAAAAATGCCCGCCAGATTTGTTTCCGGCGAATATTATGCTCTTTTATTTCCACACACACACCAGGACGAGATAAGAGATAAAAAAACTTTTTCGCGTCTAGGAACCCAAAATCTCGCACAACAAAACATTCGTTTTTGAAGGCTGCTCATCTGTCAGACTTTTGAGCCATTGAACTGCGAACGCAACGTTTTATAACTCGTTGAACGCCATAAGGAATCCTTTCAAAGCATTCATCATATGGATATAGAATTCGATCGCTACGAATACTACAGCGCATCAGTCATTTGTTTCCGAACTAAACGTAGTAATCAAACATCCCGCAGAGTGATAAACTTCCCACGATTGAGAGATCGAGACATTGCAGCAGTAAATATCACAGCAAATGGTCAGTTGCAGCGTCTGTCTGGTCTGTTTGCGTCTTGGGATGTGAAGGAGAGAATACATCATAATAAATTCAGTGGGCCTGGCGTCGGAGTCTGCAAAGGGCCTAAGCATGCGGAACGGAGAGAGAGAGAGCGTTTTTGGCTGCTTCAAGTTCTATTTCGGGTGTTTTGTAGGATGGGCCAGCCAACAAAACGCCGACGCTTCCAAGGAGAAGAAGAAAGGAAATGTGTTTTCTTCTTCTCGTCAAGAATGGGATAGATGCACACACAACCATAGAGTAACACTTCTAAACTGCTCTCTAATGGATGGAATAAGAGCAAGCAATAATTTGACTAAACTTTAGTAATGTGACAGTGTCAAAAACAGCTCAGCTATGACTCTCACTTCAAAAGATATGAACCAGACTTTCTGGTTCAAAGGTATTGGAAGCAAATGTCAGCTACAAAGATTCCGCCACTCTGCTCTACAGCTCAGGTTCCTACATTGTGTGGCAAATGGGTAGTTGTTCTGTAACGACAGTCTCACGCTGCTCGCTTACTTACATCTCCATGGAAACTTGCATGAACGGATTGGAGGAGTAGGAAAGAGCGACAGAAAGAAAGAAAAAGGCGCGTTGCATGAACAAGTCTCATTGTGAACAAGAGTCAGCAGCCCAGAAAATGGACTCTACTTTTTCTTCTTCCTTCTCTCCGGGCGGTGTCTATTCTTACCAAACGACGGGGGACATGATAACAAATCTGGTGTCGCCATCCAAGAGGATAGGAAAGCCTGACCTTCGGGATTAATCTGACTGCTCCACCTGCATGCAAGGGCTCCAGACGAACATTGTCTGGGTGGTTTCCAGCAATAATGAAGAGTCTAAAGGTGACTAAAATTACTGTAACTTCTGTATTCAGCAAAAAGTAACTGGAGCTTGCAGTTCTCTCTGTAATACCGACCTAACGTTGAAAGTAATTAATTTAGTAATTTCTTCTGTTTGAAAGTAATTTAGTAATCCTGGGTAATAATAACACTCCGGAATGCGTTCGTACGTAACAAAGCAAAGAGTTGCGTGTGGTATTCGGAATAGGAAATAGCATTGCAGCTATTTATAGAAATGTCTTACCCGTCGGGGTATTGAAGGTTTGGGAGTCTTTTCAGAAATATTACACCCCATTTGAATCTCATTTTAGAAAAATGACACTTGGCCCTGATCCCTCTTTCGACCGCAATCAGCATTCATGAGTCTTATTCTGACCGAAAATGGGAAAATGCATCCCACAGAGGAATATATAAGTCTCAAGTAAGGCCGTGCTAAAAAGAGCCCGGCGGACTCATCTCTCTCTCCATTTCCCAGCCATTTTGCCGCAGAGGAAATGGTGTTTGCTTCACTCGGGGCTTTGCATACATTATGCTCATTATTAAACTCATCAAATCAGACCGAAAACGCAGCTTAAGTATCCAATTATACAAATAGCATATATTATGCATATGGAATTTCCATCGAATACCACAATCTTCCTCCCTTTCTTCCCGGGGGCCTCCAGCTCTCTCATGATTCCTCGTTCCCCGTCTGCTTGCTTTTCTCTCTCCCTGTCGTCTCTTTAAACGGAGCTATCTACTACTACAGTCGGACTCGATCAGCGAAGAGAGAGAGAGAAGGGCATTAAGTCTCTTTCATCCTCATTTCATGTCTAGACTCGTCCTTTTCAACGCCTTCCTGCTTCTTTAGACATCGATCTCCGTTCAAAAAATGGATACGAAGCGGCTCTTCTGCCAATTTACACTCGACGTGCACTCGTAACAAATGCACTTAGCAATCGATCAAGATCAAGTGGAGATACAATGCATGCAGCTAAGGACATGGGTGCTTAGCCATTCCAATAGAAATGTAGGCATTTGGAAACATCTTTTAAGGTATAAAAAGACCCAATTAACAGTATGCAGGAGCCTTAAATAAAAAGGTATTTAATGTACATTTCGCGCCTTTCTCTTTGAAATCAAGTGTGTAAACGGACCTCGCAAACGAGAGAACATTCTCATTCAAAGCGCGCGCACACGGTGTTGTACCACCGCCACTAGTTCTAAGCGCGCCGTGCCATCAGCAGAGCTCGCTCGTGACGCCCTTGGGAGTGAGAAGAAGCCTTTCTTATTACTCAGCAGCAGCAGCAGCAGTCCTTTCGCAGCCTCCGCTACGTACGCAGTCAGTCAACATTAGACTCTCATCCATCTCTCTCACTGTTGAGAAAAAGAGGAGAAGGAGCACTTGATTTTAAGTGAAAACTATGTGTGAGAGCCAGTTTGACTTTATTTATTCACAGCCTGATGGATAGATGAGAATACATTGACGAGGACCGTGGATTATTAGCTTCTGACCTAGCGGGAAATGTGAGGCGGTCTAAATATAGATTTCGGTGTGTTGCTCTTCGTTAAATAAGGTGAGATATTGCTTGCATAAAAAGGAAAGTGTAGGGTTACAAAGACTATTAGGACAAGTTCGATGGTTCTGCAGAAAATGGTGTTTTAATAGATCATTATTCTGCAGTCATTAGAAATGAGTTCGCAGCTCTTCTTTCTCTCTCTTTTTTGGTCGTTAGCTCAAAAACTGCCAACTTTGTAAAGAAAGCATTCCATTCATTTTCTCATTCTCTTCCAAGGCCATTTTTAGTCTTTTTGCAGACTTTCAAAAATGAGAGGAAGCCTTAGAAGTTCTCATAGCGAAAGCGACAGCAGAATGAATCTCTTTTTAAGATCCCTCTAATTAAGCTATATTATCAATGACTATTACACACACCTGTTCCAAATGATGCTATTATATTATAATATAGGCATAATATAATACTGGAAACAGTACATAGATGTAATTCGTGAGATGGAACGAGTGAATGTTGTGTGTAAACTGAACAGTAAGACAACATAAGTAGAAAAAGGCTTTTAAAAGGCCTTGAGGGAATATATAATATTGAATAGTTTAGCAAAAGTTATATCCCCAGTTTCAAACATGATCTACACCCACATATATCGTATCATAGTCCATTTGAAAAGAAGATCGTTTTTATGATCGACCTGAGCAAGGACAGTTTTAGCAAGTGTGCGCGACTGAAGCGGCAGCAGATATGAAACACATCTGGGCCGACGGCCAGAAAAAAGAAACGACAGATTATAGTAGGAAGGAACTGCGCCGTTATATAAAAGGTTGGTTTTCAAGTTCATACGTGCAGAACTGCAGACACTGAAAATGCACTTAATCGAGGTTATTGTAGAAATAATCTAAGAAGTAGTGAATTAGGATTCGAGTACGCGATCGTGTCTTATCACGATTGCCAAACAATAACGGCGATGTTGATATAATACGAGGGGCCAAACAGCACCCACTCCGCAACTCTAGAGAGGGAGATAAGAGTTTTGTGGCCTTGCCTCACAAAACGTCGCTCTATCAGTGTTGTTGTGCCTTGTTT
Source organism: Tisbe holothuriae (assembly GCA_900659605.1). Taxonomy (NCBI): domain Eukaryota; kingdom Metazoa; phylum Arthropoda; class Copepoda; order Harpacticoida; family Tisbidae; genus Tisbe; species Tisbe holothuriae. The sequence goes on along the minus strand of LR138801.1, from coordinate 6,088 downwards.
ATAAATCTCGTCGACAAGAGGAAATGAGCAGCCAGCCAAAAAACGACGAGACAACAGTTAGAAAGCAAATAATATCTTCTCCGTAGAAAAGTCAGTCGCTCGATTCATCCTCGTTCCCGTGCTTCATTCTTCACATTGAAAAATAAGGCGACGACCTTGAAACTTAAACTTTTGCCTCTCCGTTGCAGTTCCAAACCCATCAACTGTTGCATTTTTCAAGTGTTCCGCATCAGTGCTCCCGTTGCAGGATGGATTCAAGAGCAGCAGCAAAACAACGCCATGAAGAAGCCACAATGTTTGCGTCAGCAGTGACGCCGCCAACGACGTGAAGGAGCCCAACCCCGTTTAAAAGACTATTATGCCGCACACGGCCGTCAAGCTGCGCAAGAAGAAAAAGGCCGTCGCGACGCAACAGCCACAGCAGTCCGAACCATCGTCCTCCGTCCAGCATCCAGCAAGAATCAGCATGTCCAACGACACCGGGTCGAACCTGCCGCCGTCAGTCCGAGTCCGCTTGTACGAGCTCTTTGTCCAGATTGAGCGGGAGTTTGAGGGCTTGTACACCGAGAACCTCGGACTGCATGAGAAGGTGGAGCTGCTGACAGAGCGGCTGAACCGGCAACAGCAGCAGCAGCTCAGTCCGTATGTGGGACCGTTCACGTCGGGCGCTGCTGCCGTCAGCAGGGATGACAGTGTGGCCTCATCCGCGGTGGATACCACCACAGAACATCATGTCAAATTCCAGCCTGCTATTTCCGTAACATCTTCAGTCGCGTCTTCGTCCTCGTCCAAGGCGTTGTACGCGCACAAACTGAGATCGCACACCAACAAGTTACGCGCGCAGACAAACCGCCTTATGAGCAACCTCAAACAGGGTCCGACATTGACGTGCACCCCAGTGAGGCGGTACCTAGGCCACAAAGATGGCATCTGGGAAGTGTCCGTTTCCCGTATGGGACTACCCATCGTCGGCACAGCCTCCGCAGACCACACAGCCATGATCTGGGGCATGCACTCAGGCCAGGCGTTGCTGCAATACACAGGGCATTCCGGCTCAGTCAACTCCCTCCGATTTCACCCGACAAAGGAACTTGTACTAACGGCGTCCGGAGACGGGACCGTTCACATCTGGCAGTGCGCTGTGCACCTCTACAATGAGAGCTCGTCCGGGAGAGTCGCCTCTTCCGAGGACGAGCTCGACCCTCCGAACACACATCCGGAAAAGGAGTTGTTCGGAGGCGGATGCAGCAGTGGCATGGATGAGGACAACCAGTTCTCGGTGTTGAGGACGCCGCTGAGGTCTCTAAATGGACACAGCAGCGTGGCCATAGCGGCCGACTGGCTTCCAGGAGGAGAGCAGGCTGTCACAGCGGGTAAGCTTGTACTGTTTGCCATTAAAGAACAATTCTTATTCTTATTCAACATTCAGGATGGGATAAACTGGCCTGCATTTGGGACACCCAGACCGGCGAGTTAATCCAGCAGCTATCAGGTCACGACGAGGAGCTCACGCACGCTTCCGCGCACCCCACATCTAGACTCGTCGTGACGTCCAGCAAGGACTCAACCTTTAGACTGTGGGACTTCAGAGAATCCATTCACTCGGTGTCCGTCTTCCAGGTGAGGAGTTAAAACTAAATTTATATCCAATGGATGGTCAAACAAGCTCTATTTCAGGGTCATCAAGACACCGTCACATCTGCAGTGTTCACCCACGAGGCGAACCAGGTCGTGTCCGGTTCAGACGACCGCTCCGCACGCATCTGGGACCTCCGCAACATGCGCACGCCGGTCGCCATGATCCAGAGCGGCTCATCCGTCAACCGCCTGGCCGTGTCCAGCTCAGGACTCGTCGCCATCCCCTTCGACAACCGCAACGTGCGCATCTACGACCTCGCAGGCAACCGCGTGGCCAGACTGCCGCGCAGCTCACGGCAGGGACACTCGCGAATGGTCTGCTGCACGGCGTGGTCTGAGGACACCAAACCGAATCTGTTCACGTGCGGGTTCGATCGGGTGACTCTCGGATGGAGCATCACGCCGCGAGAGAGTCGGGAGAGTGCGGTCGTGGCTGCGGCTGGGGCTGCGGCCACCGACCACTGGAGTAAGGAGTTTACGTCCGGTGGGAGTGTCAAAGAGGGTGCCTCGGCCAAGGACGCCAAATTCAAGGACTGAGTAAATGTGCATTTATAAACAAAAGTGAAGACTGATGAGGACTATACGTAAGAAGATTCGCCGTTTCATAAAGATGGTGCTAAATATATATAAAAATGGACAAGGTGTATTTTAAGGCCAAAATGCCGCGATAATGTGATCGTGAAGAGTGAGAGCCAGGAAGGCAACATGAAAATTTATAACATTAGCATTTCCATGAATACAAATATTACATATATTTTTCGTCCCATATCAAAAGCCTTCAACTTCCCAGTCAAAAAAGACATTAAGAATATATCTACTTTTCGCCCTCTTCCTTTTCATCGAGTAAATGCATTCTGCAAATCCATACATAATCTATCATGCAGCTCTTTCACACCTCCGAGATTTCTTTTCCAGCTTTTAAGCTTTGTACATCAGATACACGGGGAGGGGATTGAAATAAATAAAATATCTATAAAGCCTAAAATGACATTGATTTTTGATTTCTTTGCATTCCTTCGAATACCACAGTCAAACCATTTTTTCATCTTCATAAAATATACGGGGGAAGGAAAATGCATTTGAAAATCACGAAGACGCAAAAACGTCCATTTTGTTGTAGGGTCGACGATTAAAACTGACTGTTCCTACAACGCAACTCAGCACCATTTTCACGTTAGAATCCTTTTCCGGTCTTTAAAACGTATTTCTGACCTTAACACAAATTACGCCGCAAAAAGACGCAGTCCCGCAAGACGCAAAGCGCGCATTTTTCACCGTTTTATAGGCCGCCTGTCGGAAGTTCGTAATGGTCTTCTTGTTGGATTGCCGCTCGCAGCAAAAAAGACGAATTTGGCTTTTAAACTCCCATGAAAGGATAGTTTGCTTTAAACATGCACAAGGGCGGGTCAGAAAAGTCAGAATTAATCTTGTTAAAAGATATTCTTCTTACGACAACAACGCTATTAGCGTTTACAATCATGCTTTATTAGCAAATGCTGTCAGAGGGTCGTTAATGAAGCTTAAAAAAGGAGGTTTTGCTTTTTAACTGAGATGATGCGAGCTAAAAATAGATGGAAATAACATGAATGTTTTACGGCTTTAATCTTGCTTCATTCCCTCGGGCGACTTTGATTTGCATTTCAAATCTCAATTCTGCATTCCCATTTTACTGCAACGGAGAAGATTACAAGCTTCTGTGAATTACCCTTGCTCAACATGCACTTGCATATCTTAAAAAAGGTAAAGTACAGCAAAAAAGGAGAAAATTACTAAATTAACTATTAGAAGTTGAAACTAAGATGAAGTTTAAAAAGGATTTTATACTAGGTTCTCGAGTCACACACACTACAGGGTGCGAGGGATACGCTGCAACCAAATTAGAAAAACTTGGATATATACTAACTGGGTAGACCAATTGATTCCAAAATTTAACTGAGTATGCTTCAAATACTGCTAATTGAAGTGCAAATGAGTTTTGCTTCATAAACTTCTTTGAAAGGTCACACTGTAGCTTTTGGTGCAACCCTATGTTTACTACAGTGTATGAAGTGTGCGTGCATCCATTATTTATTTTTCTGCACGGGAAAGACTGCCATTTCCATGAACAGTGATCAAATCAATTGAGCTTTTCAGGAATTAATCAACAACTTATGTACTTTGAAAAGTTATTAAATAAGTGTTTTACAGGATTAACAGTATAGGCAGTAGGAGGCTCTATGTTGGTTGCAGTTTATCCCTCGCACCCTTTATATACTAATTAAGGGCTTAAGGGCTTATTAAGAACCACAACAATCGAGTTTCATAGTCGGATGCTTGGCCTAAACTAACATGATAATGAAGTACCCACTAGGGAGCCTACAAGACCCCTAGTACCCACGATAACGAATAGAACTTTGAGACGAAACATAGTTATGATAATTTAACATCGTTGATTACTGTCCTACCTGTACGGAATGTGCGTCTCCCTCTTGACGAGGCTGTTGATGACCCTGCCGAGCGTGAGCAGCGACTCGTTGATCTTGCCCGCTTCGCGCGCTCGGCGGTCCACGGCGCCAGAACGGCCAATGTTCTCGCTGCCAGCAAGGTCCACAAGGTTCAGCTTGCCCTCGATGTATTTCTCCTGGCCAACGATGCTCTGAAAGAAGAGTTAACAAGAATGAATGTCAATACACGTTATTATTAATTATATTAGTCCTGAAACTGTCATATGCAAGGTTTATTAAGTAGATATATAGTAAATTACCTTTTCTGTGATGGTCACTGTGATGGTGAAAATGGTGTGCGACCTCGACGACGACGCGTTCATCTTGGTGGCGGCCGTCGTCCTCATCCTGGAGCCCTCATCCAGAATACGGAGTACTTGGTTCTCAGACGTGACCACGCGCTCCTCCAACCCCTGCACGATCACAGAACCCTTCTTGGCTGAATCCTCAAAGATTTTGCTGAAACACAACAACGGTTAGCGACGGGCAACCCTGGTTAAAGGCACACTTACTATCTCCGGTCCGGGTCGAGTCCCTTTGACAGCAGGTCAAAGATCTCCTCATTGTAGAGCTCTAGGAACGACACCTTGATCTGGAACGAGTTATCATCGAATCCGCCCTTCCGCTTCTGCTCAAAGATCTCGACGAGCGACCTGGGGATGATTCCCGCCTCCTTGGGGATCACGTTCTCGTCCCCGGTGCCGAACTCCTTGATGCCCTCCATGGTGTGCGTCTTGCCTGTTCCGGTCTGGCCGTACGCGAAGACGGTGCAGTTGTATCCCTGCATGACCTGCTTGATGAGCGGCATTGCCACCGTCTTGAACACGTCCAGCTGCTTGGAGAGGTCGCAGAAGACGCGGTCGAAGTTGAAGGTCTTTGTGATGTGGCTGAGAGGCTTCTCCTGGACAGAGACCTCGCGGGCGCTGGGAACGGACACCACGGACGTGGACCGGGCGGAGCGCTCATCGCCGTTCAGAGGGCTGAACAACAAAAACAGCAACAATTAATTAAGTATAAGGTAAGTTAAGGCAGCAGTGCTTCTTTTAGCATTTAAGGTCGCTTTAACTCACCGAACCCTGAGGTAGACTTGAATGTTCTGCCCCGAGTTGAGCGCCCGCCCACCGCTTCCGCCGCCACCGCCACCCTTGGTCATCGGGGTCGTGCCACCAGTCATGATGAATATTAACGCTCTAGATCACGCACTAATTCGGAATCCCTTGGGTTGAATTCTTTCTCGGTGGAGTTCCGTCGTTTTCTGTTCTCACGTCTCACTTCTCACTTTTGGCTCCCGGTTTGAAATCGTCTGAAAAGTGAACCGTCAACGAGCGTCCGCCAATCAGAGACGAGCAAACAATGGAAGTCGGTCCGACCAAAAAAAGAGCATATATTACCATGAAAAATAGACAATTAAAGCGTTAGAGTCACTAATATTAACGTGGTTTAGTGAAAGCGCGGAGATAATTAGTACTTTTTATGCATTATGGTCAAAAATATGGTGGAAATGTGGTTGCAAATAGGTTGGTTTTCGCTTCTCCCGACCCACTTCGCTCCCTCTCATCGACAGCTGACGGCGAAAACGGGAAGAACGCGTAGAGAACTAGAATAGATAAGATATTCTAAGAGAAAGTCCATTTTGCTTTATCATTGTGAAATGCATTTACAGTAAATGAAAGGTCCTTAATCAAGTCCTTTTATTCTTTTTACTTAAACGTATCCCGTTTCTGCCCTAAACTGTGTCCCATTGGGACTTTCTTTACGAGCATTCCCGTCCGCGTTTGTTCCTTGTCTCCTTTTGACTTCTCCCCGCCGTTGTTGCTTCCATTACGGACGGCACTCGAGGTTGGGTGAGCGCGTGAGATGTCGCTGTGTGTGCGTGCGTGCCTGACTGCTTGACTGCCTGAGTGTGTGAGTGTGTGAGTGTCTTCCAATCCCGCGAGTAAGAGCCTTCTTTCGTTCTTCACCTGCAG
>LR138799.1:33890-44752 GCA_900659605.1 Tisbe holothuriae | reverse complement strand
AGCATCACAAAACGATGCTTTTCAGAGCCCAGTCTGGAGTGTAAAATACCGACCTTCGCGGTTCTATAATGGCCTTTGAAATGAGCCCTTGGGTCAGGTGTTGGGTGTCTATACACTCTCCTGTATTAATGGCACGGCTATAAGACACAAACAAACCGCTGAGGTATTTCCTTTCCGTTTCCGGGTATTATTGTTTTTATCTCCGCTACGTGAACGGAGGAGGCTTAAAAGGATATTATTGAAAGGCAAAAAGGCTGACCATCAAAAATCAGGTCAAAGCTATAGCCACCCATAAAGCCCTTGGGAGGACGATGCAACAGTGGCAAAAAATAAGCTGGAAGAGGCGCTTTAAAGGGGGAGGAGAAAGAAGGAAAAGCCCATTACGCCGTGTCATTGCATTACGCGCGCTACGCCGGAAGGAGCGAGGCAATTATAAACATTAAACTACACTTAGATCACCAACTTTGTATTTTTACTATAAGCATGTTATGTCATGTGTCCTGGCTATAGGCAGGATTACAATGGTTCTACTTTATTAATGTAGATATAATGTTAATTGGGGGTAACAAATGATGCTACTGCCATACAACCGTGAATTCCATTCTTGTACAACTCGGGGGGAAAGCGAAAATATATAAGAATCGTGGCCTTTTACATTTTTTCCGGAAGTCAGAAATAAGAAAATAACCACTTTCCTCCTTCTGACCAGTTCAACTGCCATTGTGAAAAAAATAGAGGCAATCGAATTTTGGGGTCTTGGGGTTAGAAAGCAGCTGGCCAACGATTGCAATTTCACGGCGAAATAACGTCTAATATATAATGCAGTTTGTGTGCCGCGGCCTTAAACTTGGATGTGTAAATAAGGAAAGCCTTGAGACTAAAAGGCCTTAATTCTCTTATGCAGGGTGTGGAATAATAATAATAAAGAAGGCCACTTACTGAATATATGCCGGGCACGTAGCTACTAAGCTGATTGCTGCTGTAGTAGCACAATATACTGGGGCAGAACAAGGACTTTCACTGCAACTACATTTGAATAACAAAGAACTGCCAATGCCACTTCTTCTGTGGTTCGTCTAGTGTTAAAAGATTCACTCCAAGGTCATTATATTCTTGAGAACGTGTCTCAATTTGGAAATAAGAGCTCTCGAGACGTTGACTTTTATGTGAGTGAAAAATCACTCAGCCGTTGTAGAAAGAAGTCTTTTGTATTTGTGCGACAAATCCCTCTCTGTTGATCTCTCTCTCTGCTTTGCTATCTCATACAAATAATGCCTTTCTTTCTCTATCACATTCTAGGTAAGCCTTACAGAGACTCGGATACATTTTATATACACGGAGACACAGTGGATTGGGATTAATATGTATGAAGAAATAGAGCTAAACTATTATGTTACTTAGTAAAAATCACCGTGGTAAAAATGAAGAAATCTTAAATATCTTAAGACGATATTATATTAATTTGTGGTTTTATATTGACCTTTATAAAACCACTGTGAATTGTACCCGACACCTTCAAAAAGTGTCCCAGGAGCGTTATAGCTCAACTGGGGTTGGGGGAGCAGCAAAAAATAATGGAAAAATCCCCTGAAATTTCTACAATTTCATCTAGAGAGAGCTTAAAACAAGGGAGGAATAAAATATGTTTAGTGCATTGCAAGACTTTTATGAGTTTTTCACTGCACTTTGCTGTAGATAATAACTCTATAAAGTACTGCATAATTATAAATTGTGTAACAATTTCATATCAAGCAACGTACTTTTTCATGGCAATTGGCATTTTTTACATCTTTCCTTTCTGGGTCAATGTGCTTTTTTACCACACCATACACGGGTAAAACATGTTTTACTTCATGTATGTATAAGACAGAGACTACAGATACAACTGTAGTAAGTTGTTTAATCAGACACTGACACTGGCCGTATAATGCTCATCCACTGACTAATTGGGGTTAAGAAGAGCTTTTTCTTGGCTACAATAGGGTTAAAATAAGAGGAAGAAATTGTGGCAAAATCGCCCCACCGGGAGTAAGGAATTTCTTCCGCCGAAATAAAAGACGGAGGGGAGAGAATTGCTCACACGTATGAGGTCAAATAAGAAGCACATAAAAAGTTAAGGGGGAGTTTTTTGTGTTTTAATCCAGTCTATTTCTCTACGAGCATTGTCTAAACACTCAAAAAGTAAGCTCAAATTTTAAGCTATAACTGTAAAAATAAAGGGTTATTGAGCCCTTTTTTCCCCGCAGACTACAAAGGACGTCTGGTGTCAAAAACAGCTCTCAATAAATTCACCACGTGTCAAAAAGCACTCTCGATATTTGCATTTTCCCCAGGAGGAAACTTTGTTTATGTCTATCTTCCATCTATTATTGGGTGGTCTAGTTAGTAAATAAAGCAGCGTTTTATGTCCTTATTTTAAACAAAAAAGTCTGGCGAGCATGAAAGTCGAGAAGACGTCAAGCTGAGGAGGAGACCACAGCAGAAAAATGTTCCAGGAAAGAAGATCATCCTTTGTTCATTATATTTTAAGAATAGGGTTGCCAGTCTAAATGTGTCCAAAATACCTCTATAATTACAGCATGATAGTATTGAAATATGTCAAATATTATTATAAATATATAATGCACTATTATTTATATATTTGCAGCGATTCACTTGTACAAAATACTATGTTTGATTATGGTCATCTGGCAACCCTAAACTAGAAGCACAAAAATGCACTTTTGCACCCCAAGCCGACAATTTCCCATAAAACTTCTTCTTCTGAAACACATCTCTGCATCTTATATCCCTTTTTAAACCCATCTTCTTGGTATATTGTATCCTCAATATAAACGCATCGTCGTACACTCTACATTCCATAATACATCATATCTCACGATTCTGCTCGCAAACGTGCTTAAACGCTCGGAATTAGGATATAAAATTGGTGAAGCTTGCACAAAATATGCGATCAGCAGCTTCGATCCATCAAGAGCAGCTTCGCCAAAAAACTGCATAGTCATCGTAATTATCGTAATGCGATTACGTTCAAGTTCAACGTCATAAGAACATTTTAAACGTTAGCTATGAGAGTAAAGATGAGCTATCATTATTGCTTAATCACTATATCAAGGTCAATGATTAACGCAAATCATCATTATGGCGACCAGTCAAGGTCAAATTGGCGCATTATGTAGGCGCGAAATTGTTTTATTGTTGCAACAAAAGGAAAGGGGCTTATAGGGACCATCATCTAGCTGGGTCACAGGGTGATTTTCAGCCTTTACCGGACCAAAACACATTGGTTTAGCTTATAAGTAGTTATGAAAATATAAATTAATTAATATTATTTTATTGGCAATGAAACAACTGTGCCCATGGAAGTCTAATACGATAATATGGGCCAGCATGCAATGGGCGTGAAAATCTATTTTGAGGGGTCATAAAACGAGTAGCTGCTGCTGAGGCCCCTAATCAAGCTGCCCCCCTTTTTTGACCTCGTTATGAGCTTATAAGACCAGGAGTAGGGTCAACATAATCACTTAATTAGCCTATAATTATAATATAAAAGGCACACTGTAGACTTAATTCATAATATAAGGTTGTAAAAACAAATAAATGTTTGGGATAAACTGGCATCCCTATGGATACAGAATAGAAGACACATTATTATTGTCTTAGCAGTGAACCAGTTTCCCTTTTTTCTCCACCGTTATCTGGCCGCGGACATCGTTTAAGTTCAAGTTTAGAACTTTCCTTGCATCCAAAAATGTCTTAACGAAGCCCTCTTGAGGAAGAAAATAAACGATTTCAGTCGGTTGTCATTTTGAAAGATTGAAAACGGGTCGTGGAGAAAAAGCAAACATTCCTTTGGCGGTTTTCAGATCAATTTGCGGCTATTCAATGCATCGATTCCGTCTTTGGCATGTTTTACCCTCGGTGCAAAAAGCGCAATTTGCGACCACAGCGCTCATTATCCTTCACTTGTAACGAATGCTCTTTTTGTGTATCTCTCATATAAGGATGTGTATATAATGCAACAACTGACCTTCTTCTTATGTTTTTACCGGACGAGCTCGTTAAAAGGCATGCGGGAAGCCAGTTATAATGTTATACAAGAAGAAATCAGAGCGAGAATAACTTCAGGTTTCATTATGCAAGCAGCAATCAGGTGGTTTAAAATACAAGACGGTCTCGGCTTTTGTTCTCAATGCAACCAATTAGTTTCACACTGAATGGGGCATTCAATGCAAATTATGGAGTTAAAATGCCTTATAATGCATCAAATTACACACTGAATAGTGTGTTCAGCTCAAATTATGGAGTTAAACTGCTTCAAAACCACTTTTAAGTCCATCTAAAGCCACTTTGACCTGGATATACACCCTCATTTTCTTTCCCAGAATGAATCTTAATAATATAATAATGCACTTTGAACCAAAAAACTTGAAGCACTCTTTTCTCTCGTGCTGAGAGTGATCTAGATTTCAACCACTGATAAAAGAATGCTCAGAAGGGAGAGAGACAAAAAGTTGTGCTTTGTTGTGAGATCATAATAATTAGAACGTTAAGCTTAAAATACGTGAAAATGAGGCCTTGAGAATGGGTAAATTATGCGCCATTTTTAGACAATGTGCATTTCTAGGAAATATTTCAAGGGCGCATCTTTAAATGTCGATTTTATTGTTTTTTTCTGCATCTGATGATGATCATTTTATGCTATTTTTCACGAGTTGAAAAGAAATTAGTCGGCAAGAATAATAGTCTGAAAGAAAAGAAAAGAGACGACGGCTGCTGCAATTTTCAAAGAGGCGTGATATTCGAAAGGATTTCAGGGATGGCATTTCAACTAAATACTAATGCAGACAACAAAATAATATCAGGCATGAACTATTGAACTTAAATATCAATAGAATGTAATATTGTGTCAGCATAAATTAAGTTCAAATGGCAACCCTGTTCTATTTTCCGCCGCTTGCAATAGGAAAGGGTAGCCATAAAAATTCTACCATGCTGCATCTTACATATTTCTTCTCCCGCGATCTATTGCAATCTTTCACGAAATAAGCATAAAAACGCAGAAGAAGTACGCATTCCATATTTTGGTTCAACAAACACACTCTAAAAGAGAATCCGTTTTAATGCCTTAATCTAGCACACATGTTCTAAAACTTTTCCGAATTGAGGCCTTCTTCTCCCAATTACGAACCCTTTTTAAGCCCCTTTTATGCGTCTTTATCTTTGGAAATGATAGCCCCGCTTCTTCTGATGAAGATGGCCTATTTATGTCCAACTTTTTACCCCGTTCGTCCGCCAATCTGAGAAGAAAAGGAAGTCGGCGGCGAAAAATGGGAGCGGAATGCGAGTTGGGACCCGACTGGATTTATAATCAGATTTGTACATTCCGGCTAGTTATCCTTGGTTAGTCGGGTGTAAAGGGCGTTGCTTACTAGCTACGATGACAAGCAAACATGTTGTACTTACATGATCAAGCAAAGTGTGCTTTCTTTAAGACCTCCATGTCTTTTTAATGACGGGTCCCCCGTTTGGTAAACTTTTGCACGTTTTCAAAATCTACCCCTTGTTTTTTTGCCATCCCTCCTTCGGATCCGAACTTTTAAGTGTTTTGTACGCTGGATTCGAAACTTTGAAAAAAACGGGGGAAAGTCCCTTTTTGCTGTGTTTTTTTTTCAAGGGGAACTCGAGTGAAAACTTTGGGACCGACTCAAAAGATGTTTGAATTGTTTTACTGGGTTTAAGTCAACTTGAAAAGAGTACGAGATGAACAAATTCTATCTTTCATAAAGTCCTATTTTATTCCATAAATGCTGTCTTGAAAGTATAATATTCCTAAAGTATCATGTCCCCAATTTTGCATCTCCTCCGCTAATTAATTTTTAACGGGAATCGATTTCATACGGACGACAAAAAGTTTTCCCCTGAGCCACACATTATAAAAGTTTCCAGAGGCACGTTCATTTCGGGAAATTGAGGGGAAATATTATGGAGACACTAAATACTAAGCATTATTTCTCACAAAATGTATATAATTTCAGTACCATACTTGAAATATCACAGATATTGAAGTACTATTTAGACGGCGAATGAAGCCTTAACAATGCTGTTTAATATTTAAAGGACCTCGTACTTGACAGTGCAGTCCCAATGACCCGTCTTGCCCATTTCTATTTCGTGCACCTTCCCAAACCTCTCCTGACACGTTGTAAAGTCCAGATCAAACTTTATGCGATGCAGTCATTTCTCGGTCAACTCTGAAACGTGCTCAGTCCGGAAAATACTCAAGGCGGCGTTCGGCTTTGTCTTCTTTTATTCAATGAATGGAAACGTCTCGAAAGACAAAAGGTGAATGAAGTGAAGCGGCGTTATTTTATTATTATTATTGTTTTATATTGTATTTGAACAAAGGCCGTTTGGTATGAAAGGAAGGAAGAGAGTCGGGGTGTAAAATATGAAGCGATAAAGTTCTGCAAAGAATAAGAGGAAGGGTCAAAGAATGTTAGGGTTAAACGGCCGCTACGTTTAGTAGATAATGCTTCTAAAATGGACATTTAATGCTCAAAAGAGCTTGAAACATGTATGTTTGTGTATTATGATGGCATCCCTGCATTCCAACAGGCCACCAACGTTGAGTGAAGAATACATTTGTTTAAAAATGGTTTATTATGACACTTTTAGCGCATAACGAAGTCTTTTATTCTATTAGAGAGTCTATAATAGAATCCTTTTATATCGAAATAAGATGTCCTTATTTGGAGAGAGTCACAAACTATAAAGTTCATTCTAGCTTTTTACTACTCGTAAATATTTTGACATTAATGTGTTTTCTGGCCACAAAGACTCAAACAATAGGTGTCCAAAATATCATCTTTGACAATGCGTCCAAACATTCCAGCTTTTTAAAAACTTTCTTTCAAAAAACGGAAGTTTATTCTTAGTCGTAAATGTCTCTTTAACCCATTAACGTCCGGCATTGATGTTTTCTTCCCAACCGTAAGCACGTTAGTCAAACATTATGGGCGGATATTTGCGTGAAACGTCGGCTAATATTGCCATTAAAAGTGCCTTGTTTATGCTCATTTATGAGTTAATTACTGCCATCGTCTCTACGTATCCACAACTTAAAATGGATTCCCCGTACGCAAACAATATTGATCCCGAGGAGGATCTTGATTCAGAGCAGATCCAGAAGCATGTTGTTCAAGAGCACGAGAAGAGTCACATTGATGAAGAAGCTGACCATCCGCAGAAGCAGTGCGATCCAGAGACCGTGGAAGGCAATATCGAGGAACTAGTCAACTTTTAAATACGTCAAAATAAACATCGTGCATAATCAATTGAAGTGTCCTCTTTTTATTCATTTTTTGTCGGTTTAGCTTGTCTGATTTCATGCAGACACGTTGAAATGCCTTAGTAAATCGTCCGTTCGTTTTAGTTGCATCGTTAACTCGAACTTAACGGTAATAAATATTATTCTTAGAGGACCGTGGTATTCTTAAGAGTAAATTAGTCAATATAGAATCTCTTTATATTAGTCATGGAATCATAACTTCACAATTTTATTCTTAGAATTACTTAGCCGGACTAGATTATTGCCTGGCATTTTTAATTGTTGACCTGCATATTGACGCTAATGTTTGTCATCTTGACATACTCTAAAAGCCTTCGAGTCAAACGTTGGTTCAAGAGCATTTCTTGCCTTGGAATTTTTAATGATGATGTGACCGTCTGTCACTCAGCATCAGAACTTGAACCCTATCATGAGCCCGTTGATCACATGGACGCCGCCGACAGAGCCAAGTGAAGACCAAGAAGACCAGGCTGAAACCCAGGATCGCTCCACTACCATGAGCAGTGAAGTTGAGTCAGCCTCAACCGTGGAGGAAGAAGACACCTCTGGGCCTTCACAGGATCAAGCTGGGCCTTCTCAAGATCAAGCTGGGCCTTCTCAAGATCAAGCTCGATCTATATCATCACCCAGGAACCAAGCTCAGTCCCTGGAGCGAACCATGCAATCACTGAGCATCACACAGACCAACAGCCGTCCAAGGCCGAGCCCAGCTCAGCTGGCCCGCGTCATGGCCAGAAACATGCACATCAGTCAAGACCTGACCCGCTCACCCGGCAGTATAGGACGCCATGCTCGAAAGCTCCGTCGCTCAGTCCACCACCGGAACGGACAAGGCCGCCGACCGGCCAGACCTTCAACGCCCATCTCATGGGAGCACCAGGACGACAGTGAGAGCGAGGGTAACACGACCAGCGCCCGGCCACCCCGCCACCGGTCCCTGCCCTACCCATACATGTACTTCCCTCCAGTGGAGACCCCCGCCATGCAGCGTGTCCGCATCCGCGCGCGGACCATCGGCGCGGCGCCGAGCCGGTGCAACCGCGGCTCGTGCACCTTCACTGGCTCTGGCAAGGAGATGGTGCTGCATCTGAACCGGAACATGTGCGGTGTGAGTAGTCGGTCTGATGGGGAGCGCGCGGACGATGAGGCGGATACGGATGATACTGAGAATGAGGATATTGACGTGGAGAGTGATTTTGAGGTGAAAAGGAAGAAGAAGGATGAGGACGAGGACGATGACAAGGGTGGCCATGGCTGTAACTACTTGTGTCAAGGGTTAAGGGTGTGATGAGAAACGGTTGCAGGGATTGTCAAATAGCTCGAAATTGGACATGACTGCAACTGGAAAGCATGATATGAGGGACAGTCACTGAGAAGTCAATGAAGGAGATACAGCTTTAAAATACATGAAACCTAAGCCATACTCGTCTTTTTGCGTTCCTTTTCTCTTAAATAGATCGATAGATGAACTATCAAGAAAAATTAAGAAGGTTTAGGGTCTCTTTAGTCTATACCCTTGCGTTTAGGGCAATCTAAGTAGAGTAATAGTCTTAACATCATCTTAAAATGCGTTATTGATATGATAGTGTTTAACTCAATAATTATATCATTTATTTATGATTTAGCTATAATGAGTACCTTAATTTTCTTTTTAATTTAACATACTTGCAACTAACTTGCAGGACTAAACTGTTATCTTTTCAAACGTTTTTTTCATGGAACCTTCTAATGCATGTGCTTTTTCCATGGCATAACATTTATAAAGCTGTCCAACGTCCTCTAACGGCGACAGAGGAGCTAGGGTTCAACCAAAGCGAACAGGAATGAAGCACTAGATAATAAAGTGGTGACATTAATTTACAGCTGTATTTCATAAGTAATTTTTACTGCACTGTTGTGTTAGTGGAAAATCAATCTTCGAGGTCTTTAAGCGTGAATTTGATGGTCCAACGTGTGCTCTTCTGTATCATACGTCGAGGAAACTTTTTAACAATGTCTGTGGATGAACTCCACTGCCGTATTTGTTGCCTTGTTGTATTCAAAGAAAATGTGGCATCCCTAGCACAGTCTTGATCGTCATCTAGGCAAAATTCAACGTAATACGACTTGTTGGACCGAACACAGAAATATATCCCATCTTCGCTGGCAGAGTCAGAATTACGCTGAACGCCACCCCATGTTGGATAAATGAACGAAACTTTGTTCTCAGAATCAGGAAATATCATGGTATCAAATTGTTTGTCCTCATGTTTGAACTGTCCTGTCCCTTGAGCATCCAAAAACCTAACGCTTACATTGTGATAAGCAACCAGATGGGTCGCCATTTTTGATGGCCTGACCCGCTCTTGGCACCCATCGTGGGAACAGTACAGGACAAAGAAGGGAGATTTCTCTCTTCCTTGACATTGCCCGCATACATTGGACACACATTGAACCAGCTCCTCAACTTCTTCCTCTTCTTCCATTCTTGGCCTCTTTCTCTTGACTTGACAACCCTGGTGGATCTCCTTGGACCCAATCTTGCCGCACGTGTCACAGGGGAAATGCATCAGCTGATAGTGCTTTGGCATTTCACGTCGGCATACTTCCAGCTCACATGTAGAGCAGCTTACTTTGGCCTCTGGACACCGTTTGTGATGAGTCTCAACCTCTTTAGCACTACCAATGAATTGACATCCTTGCTCCTTCAATGGACAAGGCTTCTCGTGAAAGTCCCTCCTGTGCTTGGCACTGTTTTTGAACAGGAACTTCTCGTTGCAGCACTCAACTGTCCTTTCTTCGCATTCATTTTCCTCATGAATGACAATGTCGCCAATGTTAGCCTTAAACTTGCACTCATTATACTTGCAGTCATGAAGCAGTGTTTTATCCTTTTCAATGATGTTTTCAATGACAAATGTCCTCCCCGCTGGATTGTTGAATCCTCCTCGGCATGTCGGGCATGGCATTAGTGGTGTGAAGCATTCGGCACATATGGAGTGGCCAATTTTGCAACTGTAGTAGGGAGTGTTGCGTCTGATGCAATGGCAGACTGGGCATGTGACGAGCTCTTCCAAATAGTTCATGCTGGATGATTAGTTGTTTGTTATCACAGGATATGCAAATTGTCAACTGATCTGAGAAAAGTGAACAAGCTAACCGCTCAATAGTAAAATATGGCCCTGATTTACAAACGTTGTCTAACACCATGCTATGCCAAAATATAAACATACAAGTGTATATTGCCATCCTGCAATGACCAAACGTCGGCTTGGCTGTTAATTGTCTCATCTTGTCATTTGGCCTCAGTTCCAATCCACTTGCCACAAGACCACCATGACCAGTCAGACCATGTCCCAGTCCCAGCTGTCCAATCTCTTCTCCAAGGCCGTCATCACATCGTCCTCAGCAGACAACGACCGGGCACCCCCAACCCCTGTGGCCCCACCGCAGTCACTCACTGAGTCAGACACTGAAGAGGAGACGACGCCCCGCGGGGCTAAGGAAGAGGCCCCGCTGGTGCCCCGAGAGG
>LR138799.1:0-33790 GCA_900659605.1 Tisbe holothuriae | reverse complement strand
ACGAACACTTTGATTAATCAGTTAATTGCTAAAGCATAACATGGCGGCCAATATAATACATACACCATAGCAATTTTCCCCATTATAGAGCACAGACCATTAAGTATTTTCGTATCATCTATAACTTTTTTTAACCTTTTATCGAATCATTATTAATTGCAAGATCATGAGATTAATTGGTATTATTAAATCACAATAGTTAGCACCTCTAATATAATATATCCTCTGCAAATTGAGTGCAATATCAATATATGGGGGATATCTTCATTGGATGACATTCAAAATCATTCAATGTGGACAAAGCAATCTTTCACGTCAAAATCATATCATTGTTTACCAATCAGATTGGGAAACAATCAGTAGAATAATTTTTAGCTTTCATTCAAGCCTTAAAAATGACAATTACCTACTATTTATCCAAAGTCTATTCAGTTCTGCAATTTCTGTGCTCTACTGTGCATTTGAATACGTTTAACATGTTCATTCAATGAATTCGGCTTATCGTTCCCATCGTTCCTCAGTTTATTCGTCTACAATTGTGATGGTATCAAAATTGAAGGAACATGGATTCAAAGTGATGGACCAAGTACTGTACAATAATTCTTGTTTAAAAATATTTTGTAATAACAGAGGGGGAAGATAGGATTGTAATAATCAATCTTACTTTCAAACATAAAAAGTGCTCCTTAAGGAGCGAAGGGTCTGGGGAGAGATAGAGTCTTGTTCAGTCTTAAAACATAATCCCGAGTCAAACCATCAGAATGTCTTTTGCAAGACTCCATTGCCGTGCGCCGTACAAATAAGTTGAACGACTCCGACTGAAAGGATTCCGCACTCATGATACTGATAATTGTGATTGAGCTTAATGGTAGTCATCTACTTTATTTTAATTTCCATAGTTCATGGAGGCTGGAGCGACTGGAGTGCCTGGGGACAGGGCACAAAACCAGGAGCAGGATCTGTGCCAGTCCAAGACGAAGTACGAAAGAAAGCGTATCCAATGAAGAATGTATTGTAACACCATGTCCAAGTAATGAAAGCTATAGTACACATACAACAAAGTCTAGAATATTTAAATGTTAGTTAATGGGTTGTGGTCCGGGTCATGGTCTGATTGCTCTGCATCGTGTGATGGCGGCTGGAAGTTCCAGAAGCGGACCTGTACGGAGCCAGCTCCGCAGCATGGTGGAACCCCTTGCTACGGGAAAATGCTGCAAGGAAAGCTAAAGCTTGCAAGGAGCTTCAATGTAAAGGTATACCACCTCTGTTGCTACAGTTCGATAATCAGGCTTGTAATCTTGGCAAATAATAGATTTTCTTTGGCTATCCTGGTTGTCTTGGAGTCCTTGCTCTACTTCCTGCGGCAATGGAACCTCAACTAGACAAAGGGAGTGTCCAGCAGACAATGTATCTGCTAGTTCCGACTGCCCTGATGTCAAAAATGAGGGGCAAGATTGCAACTTGAAAATCTGCCCCAATGCCTTGTTTCCAAAAACATGACATTTGTATTTTAGGGAAACTTGTATATTGATTCGGTTTTTATATACTATTTAAAATGCATTCCAAATTCATATTCGCAATAAAATCCTGTTCTTTTAGACATTCTTTATTTAGCCAGAAAAGGCAGAAGTTATGTAAGATTTCCATTAAATATCCTCATAGAAGTCATCGCCAGGGTTGACCCCATAGTGCACTACTCCCTCCGTTCCGTACGCCCAGCTCATCTGCTCACTGTTCCAGCTGATGCCAGCCTGACCGTCAGCACCAATGACCACCACGCCACCGTCCCCACCCACACGTTCAGTCATGGCGGTCAGGGACTCCACGATGGCGTCAAAAGGGGTCATGCCCTTGTCAGAAACATCGTAGGAGATCCTCCTGAAAGGCGAGGAGGAGTCGTTAAGAGGTGCTCAGAGTTTTATTATTGTCCTCCTCCTGTTCAAACCTGGAAATGCCAAACTTCATGAAGGACTCTCCGTCACCAGTGCAGGAAACTCCAACGGAAAGGTTGTCCGCGAAAACGCCATGCCCAACCTGCATTATATTATGACTCTGGCGTAATGATATTGCACCTTGACTTCTACAACCTACCCCTGGGGTATCACCAACCCTTCCAGGCAGCTTTCCAGTGAGCCCACCTGTGCTGGTCCCAGCAGCAATGTTTCCCTGGGCGTCAATAACAACAGCGCCAACGGTTCCCTTCTGATCCGCCCACTTACCCACGGGTCTGTTCACTGGCAGCCCTGTCTGACCCTCTGGAGCATTGAGGTTGACATTGTGGTCCTGCAACCAGGAGTGATAGTCCTTGGCCTTGTGATCCGTTATGAAGTAATCCTATAATAACATATGATTTTGGATATTAAAAGCTTTTAGGCTGATCATTGTCATTGCCTCGTCTTCCGTGTCCAGCCCCTGCCCCTCGCACCACGCAGTTGCCTTGTCCCCTGCCAGCTGCACATGCGGCGTTGCCGTCTTCACCTCCAGCGCGGCCAAGATGGGGTTCTTGATGCCACTGATGGAAGCGACAGAGCCAGCGGACAGGTCACTGCCGTCCATGATGGAAGCGTCGTTCTCCACGTGGCCGGTTTGGGTGATGGCGGACCCCTTGCCAGCATTGAAGTTGGGGTCATCTTCCATGACCTGGGGCAATGACTTGTAAGGTTATAGCTGTTTTAATAGGTCTTTGGTTGTGCTCTACCGTAATAGCGGCCACCACGGCAT
Source organism: Tisbe holothuriae (assembly GCA_900659605.1). Lineage (NCBI taxonomy): Eukaryota > Metazoa > Arthropoda > Copepoda > Harpacticoida > Tisbidae > Tisbe > Tisbe holothuriae. The sequence continues at coordinate 31,069 of LR138799.1, read as the reverse complement.
CAATGGATGAACCGCCCTGGTCGACGAGAACTGAGTATGCTGCTCTGATGGCCGCCTTCGTTCCGTTGTACTTGCCCTCGATGGCATCGCCAGTGATGGTCCCAGCACCACCGTGAATGACGATTAAAGGGCTGACAGCTCTTGGATTGGTCTGGAAGCCATTGAGGTACGTATAGTGTTCCAAATATAACTTGTGCGTATGTGTCACATACCTCTACCCTGACGGAATGAATAGTATTGCAATGTGATGCTGCCAGTTGTAAAACAAGAATGGCCAAGCCAACAGTGATCCTGACCCTTCCCATCATTGTTTTACGGTATACCATATAGACTTGACTATTGAATTTGTTTTTCATACGTGTTCTGACATTGAAATTACTTCAGGAGATAAGATATTGGCAACTTGTGTAATTATTGAGAGCGTCGTACTATACAACAAAATTGTGTGACCTGTGAACAAAACCATATGAGCCTGGTAAGCACAAGACGAGTGTAAATGGTTATAAGGTTATAAGAGTTGCTCCAACCGATTTGCATATCGTTTTCTCAGCGCTAAGCTATATATACTGTAAGTAGTGGGAACTCACTTTATTAGGTACATGACTGGGACCTCAGAGCTAAGAAACCCATAAACAGGTGTAGTAACAGAGGACATTAGACAGATGCACATCGTGCATTAGGGCCTAGACCAAGGGTTTGATCGCGTTATGCTTTAGTTCGCGCCACCCATTTAAATTAAGCTCTCTGCTAGCCTTGCCAAGGCCAGACACCCAATTTTACATGAGCCGTTGTTGCAACATGCTCACATCACATCTATGAGTCAATATCTCGATTCAAAAATGACTCGTTTAGTAACAAATGAAAAGTGTTTTACAGTCGGGTCTAAATAGTCCTTTTTACAATGCCCGGTCCCGTGAACGATCACAGCCCGCAGAACTTCTCTTGGGTGCGTGTGAATGCACTCGCCGGCAGTGCTGCAATTCAAAGTGAGATGGAAGCGGAATGGCTGGCAAAGCAAGGGATTACAGACGTGGTCACCACAGCCAAGGTAATATTTTTTAAATATTCTTTTGTCGAATTACTTGACTGTGCATTGTTCCTACAGAATCGTCCATTTCCCTCAAACAGAAAGGATATCAGAGTAAAGTTGCTTCCCATACCAAATTTCAAAGGTCCAACAGTACCTCAGATGGTTGAATTTTACAACTATTGTAAGGATGTCAGATTAAAGAATGGGGTAATATTATAAATTAAACTATATAACATAAATAGCCTATGTATAATCTTTTATTTAAAGTCCCTACTGGTCCATTGCCTAATGGGTCGCGGTCGGACAGGTGTTCTTCTGGCAGTTTATCTTGTAGCATTTGAGGCTAAGGACGCGGAAACGGCAATCAAGGACATTAGAACGATGAGGTACGTATATGACCATGGATCTATAACACTAAACCAAAGTAACAACAAGTAAAATATACTACTTAATCTTCTTTTAGACCACACAGTATTGAGACGCAAATTCAAGAGAATTCAGTTCGAGCGTTCCACTACTGGTACCACAACGACAGAAGAGAATGACAAAAGTAAAATGTTTCAAGATGTGTGTGCCTAGGACAGCAAAAGAATCTCTTAAGATTGCCCATACTATTACGTTAGAGACCACAAATATGTCCATAATAATACGCAATTTCTTAGCCTGATACCTATTTATATTTTTACATTTAATAATGTGAATGTCCACAATTTATACCAGTATACTTGTATATAAATTGTATATAGTATGTATTTATAACCAAAATATTGGAAAGTATGTTTTCAAAAAAAAACAATTTTTTTGTGAGAATATATTTCCTTCCACCTTATAGAAATAACGATTATCACGGAATGACACAAATATCTGAATACTTGCAAATGAGCTTAAGTATAAACTATAAAATGACCGTAAATTTAAACTTACATTAGCACCTATTTATTAATTTAAATTTGGCGCTTTTTGCCCACTTTGGTCCTCTTATTATTCTCCGGCCGAATTGGGCCTGCTTGGCAGGAGCCATCGCCAAGGCCCCAGGACGGAGAGAAGGGCGTTCAGGGGGAGCAAATAGAACTTACCCGTGATAAATACACTTGCCATGAACGGAAAGAACTCAAAGAAGATACCTCGAGATGTGATACTGCACTGACATGATTCAACTCGCCTCTCCTCTCCTCGTCACGGGGGAGGAGCGGACGGGCAGGCCAGGCAGGCCGATCGCAAGACGAGGAGAGTAATCAAGGCGAGACGAGTTGAATCAAACTCCAGTATCACATCTCTCGAACCATTTGTGTCTGGAGAACTGTTCTAATGCTCTTAAAATATTTCATTTAAACTAGTCTTGCATAAACTATACTAGGAATGAGAGAAGTTTACCTACGTTCTTCTTGCTTTTTTAGTTCCTGCAATGTTTTTTTCATTTATGTACCTGAGTGTTTTACATATTTGAAGAGTTCTTATATGTTCCCTATACCAATGATTACATATCCCTTTGCCTATACCCTCTCCTCTTTTAAGTTTTAGTATATCTTGAATCAATCCACAATTGCTCTTGAAAGTTATAAAATAGTGTTATGAATTATGTCTTTTCTTCGCATTCTCGTGACAAAAATGCATAGATATAGAAGGTAAAGGCAACAAATAGGCAATAGCTGCTCCGTTTTGCTGCGTGTCCTTGGGCGCCAAATCGATTGGTTGAGAGGATGTCTCCCCTCATCTGACCCGACTTCGCCCGACCCGAGAGAACTCGGAGAAGCGTAAAAAACAGGCGAAGTAGTTGAAGGAGCTCAGCAGCCACAGCAGACTAGCAGACTAGCAGCGCAGCAGCAGCAGCAGCAGCCGAGAGTGCAATAAGCAGCAGAGCCAAATCCAAGAAGAAGTCAAACAAGCCAGCTGAAGAAAGGCGAAAAACGGAAGAACTTGAAAGAAAGACTCGAATGAAACATGAAGCAGTGAATCGAGAGAAACCCGTGAAACGACGACCCCGAGAGCAACTCGAGTAGAAAGGTAAGCCACCGTGACAGCTTGATGACGGGTCCGGATGCCCCGCCGGTGGAGTCGCCACTGGGCACTGGGCACTGGGCAGGGCGGCGATCTTGATCTAGAGACCTCCGAGAGAGTTTGGAGGCACAAGACGAGCAAGACGAGCAGGTTTGGCCGGGGGAAGTGAGAGCTCGATCGATCGAGAGGTGGAAACTGGAAAGCGAGCGATCCCTGCTCGGTGTGGAACACGCAGACTAATCAAGAGAGCAGAGGTGCAGTCCGTGCAGACCAAGCAGACCAAGTAGACCAAGCAGACCAAGCAGAGGTGCCTGTGCTATCAGATAGACCGTCGCGTCGTTAGAAGACTTTGAGGCATGGCCGGCCATGCCCATGCCCATGCCCATGCCCTGGTCTCATGGACTCTTCGAGACGTCTTTCGTACGTGTCTCGAGGCCCCGGGGTTCCTTGGGTGATTTCCTATTATTCATATCCTATTATTGACGGAAGAGCTAAGAGAGCACAGAAATAACAGACAGAATAGACAGATCTGAAATGGAGTCAAATTTCCTTGACGTAGTATTGATGATGATGTTCTCCCCATTCCGTTTCAGCCGTCTCGTTTCATCTCTATGCATCGAGCCGCGTTTCCCACGTTGCCCTTGTAGACCGCCCTCACAGCCGGCAGGGCAGCGAGGCCAAGAATCCAGCCATGGCCACCGCCAGCAACTCGCACACACACCCACGAGCGGCGGCGGCACCAACGGCGGACCCGCCGCAGAGGCCGCGGCAGACTCGCCAGACCCAGACCCAGATGGTTGTCGCGGGCATGCGGGTGGAGGGGGAGGAGGAAGATTAGGAGGCTGCCAGACGGGTTGTGACGGCTGTGATCGACTATCGGGGCTTGTAAGCAGGGCAGAGAAGCTGCTCGAAGCTGCGGAGAGAGACCCAACAGTAGCTCAAGGTAACAACATAGTTTCAAAGGGCACATGAGAACTCTGTGACACACTCTATGATTCCTTTCAGCCGCACTCAACACTCCCTCCTTACAACCCGCCGACAAGCTCCTTAAGCCGCCCACCACGCCCACACTGGAAGACCGGTTGCTCCTGCTCCACCTGGAGGAGAGTCGCAAAGAGCTTCCGCTCAGCAGCCACCTCAACCCATGCTCAAACCTGCTCAGTCGGCTGTGTGCTCGCGAGGCGCTCAACCGGCTCGTACTGGTTCTGGGCGCCGAGGGCAACTACTCGCTCCTGCTGGCCACCAAGGACGGCCTCGAGTCGTCTCTGCTGACGCTGCCGTACGAGGAGGACCTGCTGCTGTCGTATGTGGACGCGCAGGAAGTGCCGCCGGTGATCACGGACCTGCTGGACGGGGCGTGCAGTGATCTCTTCTACCAGGGATGCATCGTCATGGAGGTTAGGGATATGAGGAGAAGGCCGCCCCAGGTGAGTCGGACTGTAACCATTGGCAAGATCAGGGCTTCATACTAATGTTCATTGCAGAGTCCCGCCCACTTGGCAGAGACGAGCCACGTCCTCCTCCGGCCCACCACACAATCCTTAATCTGTGATAGCAATATTATCTCAGCCAACGCGGCCTCATCAAATTCTTCTCCTTCATCGTCAGCTAACAATTCCAGTAGTAGTAATAACGCCTCCAACCCAGCACCCAATGGCAATAGCAACGGAGGGAGTAATGCGAGCAATAACGGCGGCCAGGGGTTTAGTAGTGGAGAGACAAGAGCAACGGTGGAAGGGGAACTCGCGGCAGCGCAGGTAAAATAATGGGGCCTGAAATCGCCCAATCGTGTGTACTTAATCATAACAGCGCAGCACTATTTTGAATGTTTCCCCCTTTGAAAATGCTGTCAACGAAATAATTTTGATCATATTTTATTCATTCTAGAATCCTCTTTGCCTCGACCCCAGTCCTGTGGTAGCAGTGGTCGCCCGGCAAGCCTCTCTCCGTCGTCAGAAACTTGGCACCCTGGCCCTGCATCGGGCAGCAAAACGTGGATCGCAGGTCGCGCTCAGCCGTAAACGTAAGCTGGACGCGATGCCCGCGCCACCACAGCTACGCCTGCTCGACTTTACCCAGGGGCTGCATAAGAGGCAGAAGACTAAGGTTCCTCCGCAGGAGAGTTTAGCACGGCACCAGGTAGGAAAAACGAGTCTTGAAGTTCTTCTTAAAACTGTCAATAACATCTTCATACGCCTTTTGCAGACATTGGTGCGCAACTCCCTCCGCGAGAACCACTCCACCCTCACCTCATTGCTGGTCAACGGCGGGCACAATCCAGCCCTGGTTGCACCACCCACGGAAAGGGCCGCGGACATGGTGCTCAAACACGCCCGGGCGATACAGGTACGTTTTCCTTCTGGCCTCCCTACTGATCGTGTACTTATCAAGTTTTCTTACTTCAGCGCCGTCCTGACGTGAACGACCTCACCCCGCACGTTGTGGAGGAATACATCTTGGAGACGGCTGAGCGCGGGGCAGCGCGCATCTACCACACAAGGCTGACCATCTTCCAAAGGCTGGCCAACGAGGAGTACCTGGGAGAACTGTAAGTTGAAACAACAGAAGCAAGAAAAACACAAAAAAGAAAGAATCTAGATCTAATCATCTAAGTTATCTAACTCATATTGCATCTAAATAAATATTGAACTATTTTTGGTGGTTGATCAAGGCACGTGATCAAATTCTCACCGATACTTAAAATGAATAATTTTTGAACATTCTTTTAATTACAGGGAAAACGACAAAAAAGGTTCCATCTGCCGCTTCGTCCTGGGCACGCGCCCGCATGCCTTGCGCTACATCAACCAATTTACGGAGATTTTCACTGAAGAGGGTCGAAAGAGCGTCAAGATCACACATCGAGTGCCCAACCAGCAGCCAAGGGTCACGTACACTCAGGGCATGCGGGAACGGCTTGGGGAGCGGGAGAGACAGCAACAGTTATTACAACAACAGCAGGCTGCTGCGGCGGCGGTCAACAGAATCACTCAGCCAGTGCCAGCCGCTCAAGCGGCCGCCGCTGCAGCACAGGCCGCCGCACAGGCCGCCGCCGCCGCCGCCCAGCAGCAGAAGGCTAAGGCGCTATCTGCAGCACCCATTCTACAGCAACAGCTCAGTGCTCAACTGCCACTGCATCCTCTGCCAAGAGCGTCTACGTCGGCAGCACCTGCAACTCCCACGACGCCAGCCACGCCTACTAACATTCTTCAGCAGCAACTGACGATCCAGACGGCTGGCATTCAGCTTCCCAACACGCCGCACCCAATGACGCCCAGCAAGCAGCAGCCACAGCAGCAGCAGCAGCCAACGCCAAGCCCAGTACCCAGCTCGCCGGCGATCACTCCTGCCGGCGCTACAACGCCCACTCTACCTTCTGAACCGAACCATATCCCGGTAGCGGCCGCTGCTGCCGCAGCGCCGACGGCACTCGCAGTGGCAGGCGTTGCACCGGTGCCCGGAAGCAACAACGATGAGAAGGCCATTTCTGCCATCATGCAATCGCTGATGCAAGACAGTGCCAAGTTCGAGGCAGGGAAGACGACGACGGCGACGACGAGTAGTCCGCCAACGCCTCCGACGTCGTCAGTGGGTCTGGCTCAGCTGCCTACGCGACCCGTTCCGCCAGCATCACTGGGAGGCGCCGTCAAGGTCACTGCCACGGTTGCTGTGTCGGCCGCGACGGCTGCAGCACTACAGCAAGCCACAGCCGCCGGAAGCAAGCTTAGTGCCAACCGGACCTCGCTGCAAAACTTGCTTAGTGCTCAAGCCGCGGTCGTTCAGCAGCAGCAACAACAGCTTCAGCTGCAACAACAACAGCAGCAGCAACAGCAGCAAGGTCTTAAACTGCAGAACATGCCCACACTGGCCGCGCAACTGTCTCGCCCTCCGGGTGTGACGGCGGTCACTCTACCGCCGACGTACACACAGGCAGTTGCGCATGCGCAGGTGATGCAGGCTGCCGTAAACAACACCACAGCTTCACGCCCGCGTCTCATCCTCACAGCCAACCCGGCCGCCGTCCGGAGGCAATCTTCTTCTTCCTCGGGCGATGTGAAGCCGCTGAGTCAAGACGCGCCCGGCCTACAGGCGCTTCTTGCCAACGCGCCCTCTGCTGACATGCCCCCGGTGGCCAGCCACCAGGACGTGCAGCATGGGGCGGTGGTGAGCGCAGGTCTAGCGCCCATGGGCGGCTCGCTACTCAAGCAGCTAGTCTCTGGCCATGGCCGCACATCGCCGGCAGCAGCGACCGCGGCTGCGTCCACCGCGGACTCCACGCAGGACATTACACTCGCTGCGATCCTTGCCAAGCCGCCCGCTGCTAGCGGTAGCGGCGGTTCAACCAGCGGCCCTCCGACGCCACTGGCCTCGCCCAATGCGAAACCAAGCCCGCTCCTGCAGCAACTACAACAGCCAACCCGACAGCAACAACAGCAACAGCAATCCCCCCGGTCCCAGCCGAGTCCGGCCCGCACCCCTCAGCCAGTGCCGTCCCCCCGTCTGATGCAACCGTCAGCGTCGTTTTCCTTGCCACCTCAATCGCCTAATCAGAATCAGCAGCAGGTCCAGCAGCCTCAGCAGCAGTTCATGCAACCGCAAGCGCGCGCTTCGACCTCGGCAGCTTCTTCTCTATTGTCAGCCCAGCTGCAGCAGCATCCCGAGCAGGTCCATGTCCACAACGGGCTGCAAATAGGGAACGGGGGACAGCAGCTCACGCTACAGAACCTGCTGACACAGAACAACTTGGGATCCGCTGCGAACGCCGCCATACAGCAACCACAACAACAGCAGGCAAACCTTGTGGCCCAGGCGGGTGCAGCTAACAATACTGCTAACCTGGTGCAGCTCCAAATCCCCGCTGGTCATGTCACCTTGTCAGTGAACCTGAACGACCAAGCTGCCGTCACAGCAGCAGGCCAGGCAGCAGTGGCAGCAGCCGGTGGCATGGTTAAGCCGCAAGTGCAGCAGCAGCAGCAGCAAGCACAGCAGCCTCCTCAGGCAATCATGACGAGCCTTGGCAAGATGATCCAGACGTCCCAAGCAGTTGTGTTGCAGCAGGCCGGAGTAGCAGGACAGAGCTACATCCAGCTACCCCAGCAGCCCAACATGGCCAATGTGAAGACCGTGTCTGCAGTCGGGGGCCATCCTATGGTCGCAGGCAGCATACTCAAGTCGCAGGTGCTGCAGGTGCGGGGGGCAGGCGGGCAGACTGGACAGGTGTTCCTGCAGATGCCCAGTACTCCGGTCACGTCGGCCGGCGGGCAGCCCATACAGATAGTGAGGACTGCTTCCGCGCCGATACCAGTGCAGTCGCCCGCTGGGATGAAGAGCCCGCCTACGCCCGGCATGGCGCAGTCCCCATCACCCAGCTCGCACCATGCCCACCAGCAGCAACAGCAGCAGCAACAGTTGCTACCTCCCGACAGCCCACTTTTGGCAGTACAGCTGCCAGACCAGCAGCAACAGCTTCTGCAGCAACTCCAGCAAAAGCAGCAGTTGAGCAACCATAATAGTAAAATGCGGACAGCTCAAAGAAAGCAGAGTTTAAAGTGATTTATTTAAGGCTAGAGAGAGTGTTAGAAGAAGAGAAGACAAAATTAAATTCCCCAAGTTTAATTAAATGACTTGTAACATTTGCTACAAACAAAATCAAGATATCAATCCCGATTCATTCTGAATATTTGTTTAAAAGCCACACACACTAAAAGTTAAAACACAAATGAAATATTGTTAATGAGAATAATAGCAAAAGAAGTTGTACCAAAAATTGACTACAGTTGCTTAGGGTCTCGAATAAGACGAATACAAGCAGAAAAGAATTATTTAGGTTATTTTCCCCAATACAGAACACATTTTTGAAGAGAATATATATCGAATTATTTTGCATTGCCCCATTTATTTTGCTCTTTTCTCTATTCATAAAACTAAAAAGTATATCTACACAAAGTGACTGATCTATTTAAATTGTATTTTATACAAAAATGCTATTCTTGTGTTTGATATTAAAAGTTCTTGAATTGGTATAAAAGTTGTTCGGTTAGCATAATAGTATGTTTAAATTGTGCAGTTTTATACAGCCGATATCAGAATAAATTAACTATATAAAACGATATTTCTTTAATATTTAATTGCGCCTTTACATCCTTGCGTATGAAATGTAGGAGTTCAAATTATCCTTTACGGCTAACTTGGCGCTTCGATCGCGCGGCCGTTTTCCGCAACTGTTGGTGCCACAACAAACTCAGCACTGAAGGGATATTAAGTAAAGTGTTTTCCATTGATCTCTGATATTAAGTGACTTTCAGAGTTATTTTTGGCCTTAATGCATTTCAGAGAGAACCTTAATTACAATAATTTGTTAATATGACTAATATCTCAAACTTTTATTATTCATGTTTTAGCCTATGACCTACTTTGTAGATTGCCAAACGGACATTTCAATCAGATATGCCTCATTTAGTCTAACCCTTGAATATAAAGCCTCAATTCTGCCTAGTTTAGCTGCATATCATGCTTTAAGTTGTGTAGTAAATTCTTCACAGAATCAGAATTTGTTGGGACCAGTTTTTGTGCCGGACGTCCGAAAGGGGGCGCCAGGGGTCATAAGCATAAGCTCAATGAAATTAGGCAAACGAAGGACTCGTGAAATCAGTGAGTTACTCTTGTGAAATAAAGGTAATTTCTACTATTCCGTTTAGTGTAATGAATTATATTTCACTTCTGTTCATATATAATATAATATTTTATTGAATATATATCTTGCGCAAAGGTTTTTACTCCCTCTTCATTCGTGTAATAATTCTCATATTCTCCCATTTTATACTTTTTTAAATATTTCCCGAGGCAATAATTTTATCATTTTTATCCGGTTTTGCAGCTGCATCTTTTTTGAACTACAGTTTATCTGATATATTTATTTAATTATGCTGGTATTGTATCATCATTGTGGTTATTGTTAAATGTTGAGCCCTGAACAAAAAAACTATGTGCTCTCTCAATTGCTGCGTGCTCATAAATTATGGCAACCCTGACACTTCAAGTTCTCGTTTTTGTGTCATGAACTGAAGGCAAATTCTGGATTCAATAATTATGCGTTCGTTATATCAAGTTAATTTCTCTCTCGTAACTTTTTCTGAGGTTGCATCGTTTATATTAAACTTGCTCATGACTTTTAAGCAAGCAAAATAGTTTCTTCACTTTTTAAATTATGCACAATAATACTAAACAGTCTTTGTGTCAATCAATTGTAACTAAAGGGAGCTGTTTTACAAGGGTAGAAAAATATGACTTTTATTGGAATGGGGCATACAAAAGAAAAGGGGAAAGCAAAGGTAGCAGATTTATCGATGACTAAAATTAAAATTTGCTAGAATGCGGCTTTCACCTTTCTTAAGGTTATTTTTCTGCGTTATATTATCTGCTTTTGATTTGAATGTTGTCTTATTAGTCTAGTCTTCTGAGTCTCCTGTCAACTGAGATTGGGCTCTTCCTGGGCACTGGAGGCGAGCACTGACTGGCGGAGTTGGGGCGGGGCGGCCGGACGCGAAGGATCGAACACTCCTTGGAGTCGATGCGCCAGTTCTTGGGAGACCCGGGTCTAAAGGGGGAGGAAGAAATCAAATTTAATGCGTTTTATGCGTATGTTAACATTTCCGCATGCATATATCTACTATACACATAAAGACAAAGCTTTAAAGCGATATTGTATTCCTTAATTATTTATTTAATATGGCTTAAAATTCTGAAAAGCATCTGATTTTGCGAAAAAATAAACAGATGTTGTTCACACTTCATGTAAATGTCAGCCAATCTCGTGAGACCCACGGAGATTTTATATTAATGAACTATTTTAGTCGAAAGAAGTATTATTATAGATTAGTCACTGTGAATCTGTGTGCAAAACCTGCTTTCGCTATAATGACTCCCTTGGGATCTAATAATACAAGCCAAATACAACCTTGTTTTAAACCAAACGAAACACTCGTCTCAAAATCATACCGACCATAAAACTTGTCATTTTGTTACAAATGTTAAAGAGTTTAGACTTTGGCCAGTGTTTCGTCGGCTTTCCACAAGCCAAACTGACTACAAGCGCACATGAACACCAGCTACCCACACTGTACAACTAGCAATACCTGTGGCTTCACTAAATATCATCTTCATCTCATCATCATCATGGTTGTAGTAAAATCTCATCTTGTGGTACTTGTGCAATCAACTGGTGTTAAGAATGACCGAACGGTAGCTGCTTGTATTTCGTTGGAATCCGCTGAATCAGATTTCGTGCGTATGTGCAACTATAATGGGGAGGGAGGAAAGCTTATCAGAGGGAGGTTCAATTAGGTTTTCACGCGGTGGACTCGGATATAGAACAGTGAGTTACAAGAATATGTTAGGAGGACATTGAAAAGTCACTTTGCACTGGTACTTTTATCAATTTTGCATGGTAGTAAAACGTTTAAATGCAATCAATTTCCTTGAAAAGGGGCACAAACACAACACATTAAATTGTATTGTTAATGAGGAGCTCTCGTATATGATCTACTTTAATTTTACAGTTTTTACACATTTATTAATATAGAAAAAAGAAACCTAGAGTAGTGATTGAAAAAAATAGTTGATTGTTATATACAAAAGCCAAACTCCACATATGACTAGAATTTATTTAGGAGCTAGGAACCATGTCGGTAACTGTCATTTAAAGTAATTTTAAAGGTAAAAAATACAGTAGACTTTAATGAAAAATATATGATATATCTCTAATTAGTATATTTACCCGTTCAATCCGATGCTCTGTCGACAGTGCCACAAACAGTTCTAGTGCAAGTTTGGTGCTTAAACTGATGATCACTTCTGATGCACTTTTACAACATAAAATCGGGTCCACTTGACATAATAATAATAAATTAGGATACACAGTGAGGGTGGAGGTGGTTCAACGGCAAATAAAAGAGGTTAAAATAATTCATTTTGGTGTGTTGGTGTGACGACATTAAACAAGAGTGACAGTGATGCTTGTAGTGGTTGGGTTGACTTGGGGTTCACACATTTTTCAGTCTGCTCAATACTTATGGCAAAGTCTCTCAAATACATTATTGTTATGTGTGGTACAAAACGGGGTGATGGTGGACATTAATAGTATAGAATAATACAGTCACTTTGTGATATGGTGCGCGGTTCTCTCTTTTAAACACTCTTAATCTCTTGTCCGTGCTCTTCCTGTCGTAGGTCTCGGCGGCGGCCTCTCTTTCTACCTTGATATGACGTGCGCCGGCAAGCCCTCCACGATGTCCTCCAGCTGAGTCTCCTTCTCGGGCGGCGCGCTCTCAAGAACAATCTTATCACCGGAGACCTTGACTGGCGCGCGCCGCTGGTACGGCTCCAGGCTGGACGCGCTGGACGAGCTGGAGAGGGCAGCGTCTGCGGGCGTGGGTAAGGCTGTCGTCGCCGTCGTTGTGTTGTTGAGGTTTGCGTCTTCTGGGGCTGCTAGGGGTTGGAGTGTGAGTACGGGGTGTGTTCGTGTAGTAAAAAGAAAGGAAAGACGGAAGGAGAGGGGCAGAGAAAGAGGTAAAAGTTAAAACTATGACTCAACACATTCAATGCATTAAAAAGGCTAGCTCTCTAGGTTCGGTATGTTCAAGGGAAAACTGCATGTAAAGTGGCCCGAAAGATAGATCATGGAGAAAGGCACGCTCAATTTGTCTCAAGAGCTAAAAGTCGATTATACGAGGAGTAGTTATATAATACATGGAATTAAGAACTTTAGAGGGTTAATAATAATAGATTAATAATGGTGGTGAATCTAAAAGTTGGTAGCATTAACTCATAACAGGTCAAATTCCCAAAAGTAAGGAATGAGAAACGCATGAAAACTTACATATTTTAAGCAACAAATACTTCTAGAAAGAAGAAGAGGGGTCAAAAGCAGAATGAAAAAGGGATAATAATGCTTTTTTCAAAATGAACTTGGGGCAATACTTGCTGTAAGCCTTAATGCTTGAACTCACCTTCTATATCGCTATCTTGTTCCGCTTCCTCCGCCTCTTTCTCAGCTTTGTCCTCGTCTTCAGCCTTTGCTTCAGCCTCGGTGTCCTCCTCGACAGTGTCTTCTCGACTGGGGTTATCCTGGAAAGGGACAAATTGATCAGATTTCAAATGGGTCACGCGAATGCACAGTAAGAAGACAATCGAACAGTGTGCAACAAGACACATACTTTGTTAAATGGTCTGGCATTTTAACCTCGCAGTGCAAAAATATGTGATCAGACTTGTTTGTGCAAGTAACAACTGAAGCTAAGGCATTAATGTTTACCATCTTTAAAAGCTCTAGTGTAACTACATTCATTCCTACATGGCAGTGCAGTGTGCGAGGTTCAGTTCCTTGAGAGTTTAAAATGGCTTCCATAGTAAGATGGAAACGTCAGGTTACTCTGAAAGGTACAAGTGTCTGAGCAATCTACACAAAGACAATTTAAAAGTATGGACCCAACCTCCCCTACTAAAACCTTACCAATGCGCTCTTTGCTTCAGCCACGACATTCGCAGCAGAGTTTGGCCTGGACTTGCCGGTGATGGACGTCACAGAGAGAGGCCGGAGGTCCCGCTCAGCTCCTGATGGCTCAATGCCCTGCTCTCCTGAAAGATTGCGCGAAATATATTTAAATGAGAGCCGCGTTATCCATTATAATGAGCCCCTTACCCGCATCGTGTTTTCCCTGCCAGTGCTCCCTGTTGATCCCCAGGTTCTCTACCCAGGGCCTCTTGAGCAAGGGTTCCTCCGGACCGCCACTCTCCGGGATGGTGCGGACCTTCTTGCTCGCGGACTCCAAGCTCTTGAGGATCGCCTCAAGTACATCGCCGAGGACGAGCAATGTGGGGGTGACGATAAAATCGATGAAACCTAGAATGGGATAAAGACATTGTATAAATGGGGTGGATTCGAAAGTAAGGATTGGATTTGATCTTCGGGGCTTACATAACGCTTTAAAGACTCTATACTCACCAATCTGAGACTGCGGTACCATGGTATTGTGTCTGTCGCACAGCGGCGAATACTCGAGCCCCAGCTCAGCCTCGCGGTCGCCCTGCTTGAAGAACTCCTCGATGCAGCGGGAGGTCCACTGGTGGTGAATGTCCCACCGCTTGGCAGGGTGGGACACATCGCAGGAGTGGAGCAGCAGGCTGAGGACCTTGGTCTTGTCGAAACTGAAAAGGGAAGTTAGGCCATTGAAGTAATGTATATTATTATTATAACTGGGGCCATGGACTAATTGTAGTAATACTATTAACCAGTTTAAAAAGCTATTTTATCTATGGTATTGCCTGATTATTGGTTTGTCCCAAGTTAAAAAAAGTCAATAATCAAGTTGATTGTTTTATTTTCGTCCTCTTTGCTGCTGAAAACTATTGGTTAAATGTCCAGACCCCAATTTGATTTAAAAACTTATTCAACCTTCACCAATGACTGACTACCTGCTAAAGAGAGATTAAGGTTAGAGTTTAGAAAAGTTTAATCCAACACCTGAAATGGGTAAGTTAATGTCAAAAGTACATGTTTAATGTATGATAGGTTGTCAGTTAGTAGTTATGTAGAAACTAATGAAGCTAAAGATCCTAAAAATATTCAGGGAACACTTATAAGCTTGGTTCTTAGTGACAATGACAATGACATAGAAATAGCTTAATTGATAAGAGCATATAATACTTCTTCCACAAATGTCTACATAATTAGCTAAGTATTCCTTTTATCAGTTCATTTTTTTGCCACTTTCCCCTTCCCGTTTCTTCTTCCGTCTCCATTACTCAGCTCTCTATTCCTGAAAAAGTCAATCTCTTGGCGAGAAAGAAGAAGAAAGAAGAAGTATCCATTCTTCCCTTTTATAGACGTGCCCAATCTCTCAATCTTTGAAGAACCTCCATCTATCGCAATGCTGTCCGTGGACATAAAAATCCTTTTAAGTTCATATCCTGTCCAGAGTCTGAGTATCGCAGACATGGGACAGCAGCTATCTGAAGTTTTCCTTTCTACTCCGGACGACACAAATGTGTCTTCAAACGCCCCTTGATTTCTTTTTATAGCATCAGGAGGAGAGAAAGCAGCAGGAAAATATAAATCAGAGAGAAAATACAATTGTACCTCCAAAAGATTTGCCTATCTTAGGAATAACCATGGGTTATGTCCTTCATTCAAATTTATAATCTCCCTTAGTTAAGGCAACTAATCAGAATTTTGGTATAAAAGCATAATCTTCCAATTTAGCTCTTAAATCCCTCATTAAAATGGAGAAATCATCTTTCTTGTGGCCTGTGTCGTGTGTACCATTCTACGCTATTCTTGCTCTTGTGTACAATGCCTATGTAATGCGTGTGTAGTATTCATCTTATGCCGTAGTTCTGCATATTCTCATACTGAATATAAATACACGGCTGGAGATTTTAAAGCTGTGATGAAATGAAAACACACCACTTCTGAGGTTGATTGAAAAAGTTTTAGAACATGTTTCTGTTGTACTCCGCTTATGTATGTGGATGGCAATGCCTCAAAGTTTATTCCGAAATTCAAAATTTCATATATTCTACGCTTAAATGAAGCATCTTCAAGGAAAATAAATAATTAATTCCATATCTTACTACCTAACTTCATTTTAATTCTGAGAGAATATTGATAGTTATAGAAGAAAAGACACTTAGCTTAGTTTAAAACTACCATAGGACAATCATATTTCTATGGAAACTACTTTGGATACTGATAAACATATCTCAGCTCTGCAATGATTTTTAAGCTTATACATATACCCAAATATAAATTAATTATAATTAATAATATCCATGCAGGGTTAATACTAAAGACGCACATAAAACAGACATGTAGAAAATAAGACGCAGGTACGTAATGAAGGTATGATGTGGCATTAATCTAGCATACACAATAGCAAGTGAGTGGGGTTCATGCTCATATTCTGTATGCTAGACCTTTAATTGTCCTCAACTTGTCCCTTACCTAACCTCCTTCCTGTTCTTGAGCGGCCCCGGCGTCGCAATCAATCGTCCGTGCTTCAGCTTCTTCCACTGCTTCGTCGCCAGGCTGATTGAGGAGGGGTTTAAAGTGGTGGTGGTGGGTGATATAGGATTATAATGGAGCGCAGAAAAGATATAAAATGGATAAAACAATATAACGGAACAGTAAGGAAGCAGAAAAGACGATAAATAAACGGAACAGAGGACAAGGTGGCGCAAAAATCAGGCCAAATTTTGAAAAAAATATGCCCTTCGGAGCTATGAAATGATATGATTTGATAACTGGTTATTCTGTCGCATTGAATAACCTAGTTTGCTGTCTACAGCAGATTTAATAGTTTCTATCAGTTGCAATAGTGTAAAAACTGAATCATGCACAAACAGGAAAATATATATGATGATGAAAATAAACTAATAATAACAGACGAAATACTCTGCATTCAACACACAATTATTGTATGGAAATATCACTCTTACAATATGAATCTTTGTTTTCATGGCTACACGTTGATAATTTATATTACCCTGTAACGAATACCCGATTCACGCCCATAGACAATTATTATGTATTTGAGGTCGTTGTTTCTGGCTGACTCACCTGGGCTCCCCGTTGTGCTGCTGCAGAATCGACTTCATCGCCTTGAGCTGCGTAAAGTGCTGACTCATGTCCGTGTGCAGGACCATCTCGATGAGGAGGTTGCGCAGGTCGCGGAAATCCTGCTTCTGCATGTTGCTGAAGATGTTGCAATCGTGCTCTTGGATCGTTCTGGAGGTAAAGAAGAGAAGAAAAAGTTAGTTCTTTACCTAACTCGACATGGTTAATGAAATAATGCTAAATACTGTTTTAGTTTTTCCCCAGGATGAGAAAAGGAGAGCTCTCTCTCTCTCTGGTTTGGTACTATTTTCTAACTCTCTTTATATACGAAAAGTTACTATTTTCCATTACAAACATTTACAGTACACTCTGGAGTGGCTGAATAGAAGAAGGGTAGTGCACAAATCTGAAAGTGACCTTCAATTGGCATTTTACTAAAAAGTAACTGGTTCTCCATTATAAGGCTTAAAAGTCAGTTTTTGAACTGCTGTTTATTAGGAGAACTTTCGGTCTTTTGAAAATGCACAGAATTTTGTATTAGGTTGCTTTTATTTGCCTAGCCTTGTGTACAATTTACCTTTCCTTATTTTAACTTTCATCATAGGTTAAAATTACTATTACAAGGAATTTAATAATGCATTGGGGATCTTCAAGAGACGCTGGCTGCAAAAAAGCATGATTAAATGTCAAAAGAAGGTGGTATTAGACTTAGGAAACATGCTAAGCAAAAGTAATTAATACTTAATGCCAATTTCTACCATAATTTCCTACATTAAAAAGTCTAGTATATTTTAAGAAGATTACCTGAACAAATTACGTCTTATGCGGCCATAATATATTTGTTAAAGAAAACATATCTAACATAGTCCAACTCAGTTATGTTATTGAGCTCGCTGGTCATTTTTAAAGTGATATAGGGCGCAAGACTCCATTTATTTCCCTTCTCCTTGGCCGGTGGTTTTATCTTTATTTTCTTCGTCCGGTATTGACTTCTCCTGCTAACATCCAAAATGAAAAGGACAGTATAGTACGAACCGCCTATTTGAGCGCTCTAACATTGGGCCTGAATGTTTCCTTGAGCGCGTAAACTTTTTTCCTCGGCCATTGACAAAAGTTTGTCCCCAGGGGGAAGTGCGGGGAAAAGGGAACAACTTTGCTACGGCTATAGTCGGGGGAACGATATTATTGACTCTACCAGTTGTGTTTAATAAACAGTTCTAGCTTGTTAGACTGCAGTTTGCTGCTGTACGTGCTTATCTAAACTGGCAGTTAACTGGCATGGTGGAAATGATAAACAGCCATTTTTTCCATTTTGTTAAAATAGCCCGAGGAAGTTCCTTGAGTCAACAATTATAAAGGCTCAAGTTGCTTCTGTCACTTCCCCTTTTTTTCTCACTGGTGGAAATGTAGTTAAAACTTAAGATGAGCAAGGCTGAAAAATAAAGCTCTCTTCCATTGCGCATGCTAATCCCCTTATGCTTAAATATTATTCAAACTCACCTGAAGAATGCTGACACGTGGTGGTTTTCCAGGACCGCCCTGTCGTTGTAGAGGATGGCGAGGTTGCTGGCCGAGTTGATGTGGAAGTTGTTTGTGGTGCCCGAGTGGTCAAAGTCGTGGATGATGGCGGCCAGCAACGAGGTGAAGATGTCCAGGTCGGACAACCAGTTCTGGAACAGAAGAAGAAAAGGACTGCTTTATGCGTATTTGGCATAGAGCTATTATATAAAGAAGGAGACGAAAGATCACCCGTGTATGAAGCGAGGTTTCAAGCTGACAAAAACGACATGGGAGATTCCGCACGTCAGCAGCTGCTGCCGGCAAATGGTTCTTCCCGCGCGCTCGCATCTACCCACAGCAATGGTTCTTCCCGTGCGCTCGCATCTGCCCACGGCAAAAGTGTCACCTGTTGACGTGCTCATCCTCTCTTGTATATTAAGTTCATGGTATTTGGTATATCTCACTCTCAGAAGGAAGGGCCTTGTACAGCATAAAAGTCTACGCTTTTTTTGTACTTTACGTGGTTAGTGATAGGGAAGGGTTTGCCCTGTAGTTGATTGATTTGCCTTTAAAGCTTTGAATAGTTGATCTATTTTTACTCTAACGCTTACAGTTAATACGGAGATTATTTGGCCCTGTAGACCTCCAACAGTTCATCACAAAAGACCAGATGTTTAGAGAAGGAGAGAAAAGAAAGTAGAGCTGAAGTTGAGAAGATGGGGTCACCAGATGCTCTTGCAATTGTTTAAACTGTTTAGACAACCGAGGAAGGAGAAGAAAATAGACTTGGGAACAAACTTGAAATGAGGACTTTAGTTTTGGCTACAAAGTGGGACTTCATAATCTGAATGTTTTGAGGAAAGGTAAATAATACTTGTTCAACACTCAATGCCATACTCTTAGGCTTTTTTCAGACAATTACAACGATCCTCTCTTCCTCTCTTATTTTCTGTACACTTAGCTCTATACAATGGTGCTTTAAAGCTGCAAGCCACTTTTCCTTCTTGGCCTAATCATCATTTTCTCTTCTTGCTTCTTCTTCTCTATTGTGCAATGCTGTTGGCCTTTTACTCTCTTAAAATGACTTCTTATTGGCCTTATTCTTTCTTGGCCCCATTCTACAATGCCAAAACAAAGCAGCAAATCAGATGATTGTACTTTGCTACACAAAAGCCTATAAATATTAAAGTCATGCACAGCTAATCTATTTGCTTGCAGTTTATTTTAATTGGTTTGGTAGTCATCAGTAGCATCTGCTGATCTTTACCTTACAGTTCAAAACGTTCTCCATGTCTGAGCGAGACTAAGTCTATAAAACAGCTCTATTATTTCATTCTTTCTACAAGGTGGAGTCGTGAGCAGAATAAATATATTTTTCCCGGCTTTTAGTAAGGCTACAGATAAAGAACAAAGGGGACAGCTGAAAGCAATACTATTTTAGCAAACACTGTTGACGTACAGCAAGCAAAGTGGCAAGGTAATGACAGTCTGTACACTTTAAACTAGTCCAATTTAATAAACTAGAATGTTCGAATAGAAGTAGGAAACGGCCATTTTTCAATCAGTCTGAAATTACATCCGATTTCTAAAGGTCACACGCTCCGACAATGTGAGAACTGAGAAGGTCTATGGAAGAAAATGAACAAAAATCGGTCAAGTACGTTGGACACGACCAACCTTGTGTGGTCTTAAGTCTGATTCGGGTTATTAATAGTTCATTAATAATAAGCACTTACTAATAATACTTTCCACGTAACATACGCGCAGTAAGATGACAGCTTTAGAAGAATTTGATACATTTTGTCCCCAAATGCTAATTTCTTCTCTCCAAATTATGTGGACTTAGCCCAGATATCTTAAAGCGGGGGTTGACGCAAATAAAAAAGCCTGAAACTCAGTTCCTCAGAAAAGAGATGTATAAAGGGAAATTGACGCTTTGCATTTCTTGATATAATGACTACAATTTCACAAACGGCAGGAAACTATTTTCTAGCTGCTAAAATGCCTCCATGCTAATGCTAGATGCGTGACTTGATTGAATTGTCAATTTTTACTTCATATCTAGCAGCATGCACGGCACAGTATCAAGTTTTCTTTGCAAAAATACTATCTTAATTGAAGCTTTATATTTTATGTGCATCCTTGTTTGAAAATTTAATTAAAAACGAAAACATTTACCCGAATGAGAGAAGAATTCTGGTCATTCCAGTTACACTGCTGCACTCTCTACTTTCTTTCCCACTTTTCCACCTCAACAAGTTCAATTTGTCTTTCTGTCATCAGGGGACGAAAAAGAAGAGACAAACAAAAAAGAGGGCAAAAAGGCCTTTCTAAACCGTCACTCTGCCACTCTATCCAGCCACGTAAATATGACTGACACTGTGTCTGATTAAACATCATTTTCTATCTCGCTGTTTGATGGGCTCCTTTGGGAACCACGCACGTAGTAGACCTTGAGAACGGTGACTTTTGCTCCGATAGCTGTCGTTCACATTGACGAGAATATACGCAGATCATAAACTGGTGGTGGTTTCGTGCTCAATCTTGATGCAACCGAGAAAAAAGTTATGCCCGCAGCCTTCACAAATTTTGCAGAGAGCAACAACTTTGTCTACCCCGAAAAGAAGAAGAAAACTCGGCTATATTTCTTCATTGAACATCTGTCATGCTGGAGAAAAAAAAGAACCCTCCTAAGATAACTGATGATGATGATGGTAGCCTAGGGCTGCCACTACGTGGGCTCATGAGTAAAAACGTGGCAACCCTGAGTCCTCTTGAATGTGTTATTGCCAGGCCATGTGAAAACAATGTTCCAAATTTATCCTCGATCTCCTGTCATAATGGACCAGCAACACCAAACTATATAATATTATCTCTTGTTCCCCCATCCGTCTGCCTGTCCGGTTCTGGCTGTGTGGCGTGTTCTGTTCTCCTTCCGCATTATTTACCTTCTTCTTCTTCTTCTTCTTCTTCTTCTTCTTTCCCTGTTTCATTTCAAGGCCTGCTCCCATGCTAGGATCCCCTTTCTTTCTTTCATTTTAGCATCAACAGCCGTTGCTCTTTCCTGCCGCTTTTGGCTCGGCTGGCTGGTGACGTCAATGGGAGGAAAGCCACTCGGGACTAAGCAAGGACGAGGCCGAGTATTAATTTGCTAATAGATAACATACATTGGTTCCAATGTGCATAAATCGAGGTTAAGAATGTTCAAGGGAGAAACAAATGTCTAAATACTATGATTTTGGCTTAATAATTGCCTCAATTAAATTTGTGTGGAAATAATGCATGCGTAACAGAATTATGCTAATTAATTGCAAGTAAGCAAAGTTTGACTTCGGTGTAGCTTTTTAAGTACATTTTACATCATTTTACTTTGAATGACTTTAGATATACGTATAAGGATTTCTATTTGCTAGGTATATATGTATGTAACATGGATTAGTGTTCTACGAAAAGATAATTTTATCCCTTTTAAATAGTTACTGGCATCTCTGACAGAAATGTAGTTTTAAGAAAGTTCATTTGCACTACAAAGTCTCATTTAACTCGGCGCAAAACAATGCCTTTGTTCCCTCCCTCCATCAGAGAGCATGCAATGCCATGTTTTCACTTTTCTAGGATTACCGACGGAAGGATAAGTATTTTTCTTGGACAGAGAAAAAGGCATTAACTAATCTTTCTGAGCTGGGATTAGAAAGAGGGGAAATACAGATACAGCAATGTTACATACGAGGCTTTTGTACATTAGCCACGTTGGAGGCTAATTTAGAACCCAGAATAGGTTCAGGCACAATGCATGAGTGTACAATATATAGCAAGCATTCTCAATCTGTATAACCTTAAAACACACTTGCAAAATGCCAAAAATCTAAAGCAAGAAACGGTTGCCGATTTAAACAAGGTTGCATATTGCCCCGTTTAAAAATAGCCCGGCCTGTGCATTTCTGCTGTTGCCGTCTCTAGGAAAAGATTAAGGGGATTTTAATTCACTTGGTTCGTTCGTGTGTATAACAATATAGTTTCTGCTGAATTAGGTCTTAGCGGCGGAGGAGACTTCATTGCACATATTAAACGGGGGGAAAAGTTTGGAATTTGTAAATAGCTTTATTAGTGATCCCACTTTATTGGAATTATACGTTTATTCCAAAATCTTGTGTTGATCACTTTTATTACTAAAAGGTGATATTCAATAAAACAACTTTAAAATGGTTCATTTCAATAAGGAAAACGTACAGAAAACGCAAGATGTTATCTTCAATGGACCCTATGAATTTTGTTGTAAGAAAGTACACATTATAGCTGAGCCCGAAAAGTGAAACGGAGTAAAACTTTACATTGGGGATGCCACATCTATTGGGTAATATTGATAAGAAGCTTAATTGAGGCCCGTTTGTGGCATCCCTTAAGTGAGAACGCCCCCGCAACATAAATCTCAAGGAATCTGAGGAGGAAACGGCATTAAATCCAAACCAAGGCGGAAAACGTGAAATGGCAATTTGTCTTGAATGACGTCACAAGTTCAATGAAAATACCAAGGGAAGGGCAAATACGGGACCTTTTAGTTATCTTAACTGGAAAGGTTTAAAAAATCAGGTGTATTCAAGCAAAGTATAGACTGCGACTGTAGAAACTAGAAATTATTTTGCAATGCAACATGCAGCGTACAGTAAATTAATCTTCCAAAAGGCCATTTTAATTCTACGTAGATTTATATGAGGAGGATTGTTACCAAATTATTTGCCTCCCCCCCATTTTTACAAAGATAACATGCATATTGAAAGGGACAGTTTAAAGATAGTACAAAGTTCAATAACCCAAAAGTGCCTACAACTATTAATTGCATCCAATTGTACTTTTGTTCTTCTTCCGTGATGAAGGTCATTACCATGAAGTTACTTTAAGAAAGAACTGAGTGAGCTACAGTAGCAAACTAAAGGCCAAGGTAGTCCAGAGTAACGTATAAGGTAAGCATTTACGGGCAGCATATTTAGTTTTTGTACATTCGAGCTGCAAGGCCTCCTACTGTTGTCAAATGGTCGCATGTTACCGTTCTTGATACTCTAAACAGCAGCTAAGTAAATTCATCAATGTCTTGTTGCATGAAGACTAAAACGTTATACCATTCCCGTTTTAGCCTTACCTGATATGTATTAGTCACTCAATATAATTAACTTTTCTTGTTCAATGACTCACCGCCAGCCCCGTGTTGGATATGAAGTAGTGCGTGGTCTGCAGCACGTCGCACGCGTGCATGTGGTTGTGGTAGGGGTTGCCGTTGGCAGCGTAGCCGGCCTCCACGTGGACCAGCATCGTCTCGAGGACGCTCGGGGGAATCTGGAAGAAAAAGAAGAAGAAGAAGATTATTACAGTTTTAGCGGTCCATATTGAAAGAAATACTGCACTTTGGAACGGTGTCGAGTAAAGAAGTCTCAAAAGAAGTCGTTTTCGCTGGACTTTCTCTTTCTTTTTCTCGACGCCAAGCCCATTTTATGGCCCATTTCCTAGGCTCAAAACGGTGAACAAGTATTGAAGGCCTCTTTTCCTTGCTTTCTAGCTGTGGTCGTGTTGAGGGCACCCACCAAAAAGGCCATGGAATGTTGGAAATTGTTAGCTATTCGATAGCATTGGACTGTACATACGATACGTTCGTAAGTATTGTACCCTATAAAAATCATGCCCGCCCTACAAAATATAAAAATACATCTATTTTCCTTGCTTCATGGTGTCTGAGGCTCTGAGCAAGGTGAACCTCTAAAAATAGACGGTCCAAGTACGTAGAAGGAGCTTAAAATATTTCTTGGAATTTTAAATATTTTAAACAATTTCGCATTTCAAATTGACTAGGCTTGTTACACTCAGCAGCGAGGACTAATAAAAGGTGCAGTAGCATTTTGAAAATATTGTTTCATATATTTCACAGCTTGCCGTAATGACGTAAAGAGTTCTACGAATCTAAGGCAAGATTGATGTCTCGAGATAGAATGTATGTATGCAAGGATGGATTTTATGAGCTGAGCTGTGCGAGAAGAGAAAGGAATGAGGGAACCATATTTTACAGGGTTGACATTGTAACAATAAGTTATTAGTTTTTAAACCTTGATTTCGCTGATCATGAATTCTGCACGTCTTTTTGTACTGTGATGACCTGAATAGCAAACCCAGCTTGCTTGATTAAATTTCACCCCTGAACAATGTGTTCTAAATTCATCCTTTCTTCCCTTTTGCGAGATATGTCAGTGTTGAAAAGGTGCCAAGGATAATAATATTCAAAGGAAGTTCAGATACCGGTTGGAAGGAATATTTGCTGAATGCAGTCCATAGCTAAAGATTAGACCTTTGGAGAGAGCTTGCCTCATATCAATGAATAGGAGAAGGATTTAACATACTTTAATTTCAAAGGCAAAACCTGATCTATCGTGCAGGAGTATTAAATGTGGGGATGATGATAGTCTAAAAATAGGAATTTCACTTCACTCAAGAGATGCTTCCCATTATGGAGCTTTCGACACCTAGAGCTTTTATATTTATAGGTGATTCTTGTATTATTGAACAATGAAATGTGTATTCATCTACTTTAAAAAGTCCTATCTTCAGAATAAAAGTTGCATAATCTGCTTGGGTTGTATAATTTCCGTTCATTTACTTGTAATTAAATAGAATTGTTTCAATACTATTAATAATTCCTCAGGTATGGTACTTATTATTACCCCGGCACACGTATTTCAATACCATCATTCTGAAACTACAGGACGTGACAAAACACATACTGTATACGACTATATCCTCCTACAGCACAAAAGTAAAGTAATATTGCCCTAGGCCATTTTATATTGCAACAATGATACGAATTTTATGAAGACACTTACGGTGTCTTTTTTATTATATCTTTGCTCCTTTACTCTTTGCGGTAGAATTAGATTGCTCGAGAGAGAGAAAACTTTTTATTCCAAAAGAAATGGAGGGAGGGACAGATCTCATCTGTCATATTTATGCCAAAAAGGAAAGCGAAGAAGATGAAAGAAGAAGAATAAGTTTTTTTTAGTAATCGGAGGATAACATGACTCTTGTCACTTCTCTGCCTTCATTGACGTGCATAATAGATGGCGTTATTAATCTAGAGGACTAAAAATAGTTTTATCACGTGCTTTCGATATCAGACTCGTCAGCTCATAGCTCAATCTTCTCTTCGTCTTCTTCTCCGTCTCTCCCATGAGAGCTGTCAGGTGAAGGATTCAAAATGCAAAAAACACGAATATTCAAACTAAATTAAGATAGACGTGCGTGTTAAACAGACACTCTTCATTAATATGATAATGTAACATGCTTTTGTCCTTATTAAGACATAGTTACATATTTTATGCTTTAGTTTTGTTCAGTAGAATCTTGATCTAATGCATACATTATCGGTTTACGATAATTGCAATCACCTTGATGAATTAGATCATATCAATTCCCAGTTATGATGGAACTATAAAATTCCCACTTTGGAGCACAGAAATAGAAATGCTGTGAATAGACTGGAATGGAAGTTAAATATAGCATTGCAATGACTGTTTCTGCAATTTAGCGGTTCATTCCCCTCAGTTGCAGAGTACTAGTTGAAGCTTCTTTAAGAAACACAGAACATAACAGTTAAATTAAACATATTATCAACAAGTTACTCAATCCCTTGCAAACTTGATGTCTATGCGAGACAGTCCTACTAGCATCATGCTGGTACTCTAGATCCCTCACTACCTGAGAAATAGAAAAATGCGAGGCAACGGAAACTCCACAGATGAGAAGATAGATTGGGAGTCAACCGTCCAAAGGAGAGAAAAGGTTTTGTTGCCGCCACAGCCCCGTTTTTGTTGCTCATACACGTTGTGAAAACGCATTGATCAATGTCATGGGAGCAGAAAGAAAGAAATAAATACTGAGGAAAGCGATGGCTAATGCTACTACAATGGGAGAGGGGAACAGAAGATATCTTGTTAATAGGGTCAAGACAGCGTGATTATGTAATACCTCTGTACAAGTACATACATATTTTGATACACAACAGGCTAAAAGTCCGTTGTTAACAAAACAGCTACTATAGTTTTTCTTGACATTGTCCCTTTATCTTACCTTGTATTTATGTAGACATCCATGCCGTGTAAGGAGCTCATATCCCATGAACCTGAGCGGGGATCCCTTGCAGGACAGGCCGAAGGAGAACGTATCGAAGCTCCAGTCGCTACTCGCCTAGAAGGAGATTAATTCTTATTTGCAGGTTAGAAGAAGTGGTTTATGAAAGTGAGAATCCTCGACCTCGCCGGCCGTGTAACAACATCAGCAGCACTCGAACGGACGGCAGAAGCGGAAAAGATTTAATGAGAAAAGTTGTTGCAGCCGCCAGAAGCTAGAGTTGAGCAAAAGAAAGTCTTAAAGAATGTTTGCCCTATTTTTAGGAGAAAAAGAGAAGCTTTAATAAGTAGTCAATAGCCAGATCTAAAGCACCAGCACTTTAGCCAGATCCATAAACAAAGAAGACCTGATGTAGTATCAATATATTTTGGTCCACAATTTTTATAGATTAATTATGCCTGCCATATCAGTAGTTCAATTCTCAAGGACATTAATACTACACTTGACCTGAGTTTATCGTACTCTCAAAAATGAAAAAGTACGCCGTGGTCTAATTTAAAACATATATCACGGAATAGATCAAGCACATGTCTTTTTTCAAGACAGTCTCATTTGCATGGAATTCCATTTATATGTTTCAGCACTTTTTAGTTCCCTTCTTAGAAACGACTGCTATGAATAACAAATGAGAAGAGACTGTTGGAGAAAGTGGAACTGAAAATTATGGTTAGCTATGCCTTGCACTAGCTAGGTAAAGCGAATTTAGTAGTAACGTGCACTGAGCAGTGTGCATAAATTCAAGGCCTCTCTAAAGTTTTCTCTCCAGCCCTGCACAGCCGGGTGGGTCTCAAGTTTTTCTTTGGAAATGACTGTCTTTCCTTAAATGCACACTGTGCCGAGCTAGGGCTGAAGAGTATTACAATACTAAATCTTCTTTCTGATTAGCAAAATTTGGACGGAGAATAAAATATTAGATATATATTTCACTTAAATAATTTATTTACAAGATAGAAGGTACTGTAAAAAAATAAGGTCCTTTCATTGCTTCTATTGCCTCTTGTTTTAAATGTTTTTGGTGAAACGATGCAAACCTTCTTCCTATTTAACACAATTTAATGAATTTATCTACTGTTTCATCAGGTTGGTGGGGAAAGTTTTTTTTGCGAGATTGAATTCGTTTTTATAATGTACTGGTGTGTTTGTTTCATCGCTTCTTTCAGAACAGAAATGTGCCGCAGTTTTATCATATGATACAAAAAACTGGGGAATACAAAATTGGATTTAACGAACGAATGCACGACAAAATTGCAGAGAGCTGTTTTACCTTTATTATGACTTTTATTAGTCTTTCCAACTTACCTTGAGACACCTCTGCACCTCGGGCGGCACCACCATGAGCTGCGAGCTGCTCATCCTCCTGTAGATCCTCTCGATGAAGATCCCCGTCCTGATTGCATTAGCCACGCTCTTGAAGCTGGGCCTCTCCTCGGAGCGGCGCGTGGGCGCCTCCTGCTTGGCGAAAGTGGACGCCAGCCACTTGCGCACCTCGTCGGGAACGGCCTCAGACTGGAGCTCGGACAGGTCGTCCTCAGTCTCCTCTCTGCAAGGAGAGACGGTGGAATAATATGAGAAACGACGGGTCTACAGATGGAGAAAGCGGTTCAGTGCAAGTTGTTGGAAAGTATATTTCTGTGATACATTACATTAGGTGCAGGCCTGGTATTTTTCAGATAAATAAGCGTAAGTAGGTAGTTTAGTAGTTTGATGTTAGCTGCAAGTTTGCACCATAGTGCCATAACTTTGCCGTGTTTTGTAATATGTTTTGCTACAGATTGGTTTCTTGGACAAGTGTAAGTAGCATTTTTAAATGTTGCACTGAACCGCTTTCCAGGTTGTTGCTAAAACAGGTTAAAAGGGACGGTTCACTCCAAAAATATGTTAAATTAGTGGTCTTTGTAAACGTTGGATTTTAGTTACAGAACTCTCTTTTTTCGGACTTTTGAACGAAAGGGGAGTAAATATTATCTGTCACAAATGAAAATATGAACATTTTAAGTCGGAAATAAATTTATTGTTGGCTTATATAATATATTATTTTTGAGCAAATGGTAAGTGCCGAATTGTTGAAAATTAGTGCCTGATTGAAAATATAGAAAATTTGAATATAAAATTTAGTGATTATTATTATTGACACGAATTAATTGTTATCCCCTGTACACATTATTTATTAATGAGCATTATCTCTGAAAGAGACGACACAGTTTTCCAATTAAACATTAATATAAAAATACAATAGTCAGAGCGGAAAAATTGCCGTCTTATTATACTATTCAATACACATTGAACCCCACTTTTCATGGTTAATTACTTATTCTATTTTCATTATTAACGTCGAGCTAAACATGATCTAAACATATAAATATCTTAGAAGTCTATTTAGTCCATCAATCGTCGTTTGTGTAATTTCAATACTCGGTCCATATATATCGAATCTAATGACACATACTAATGACCCAGAGTGGAGGCAAGAAACAATTGGAAGTCTGAGCGTTATAATTTCTCTTCGTTGTTCTTGCACCTTTTGACGTCAGAGCTTTTGGTTTATGGTCCGCTCTCTTCTCTCTTTTTGTATTCTCCTCCTCCGTGGAGGCTCCTTCCTTCTCCTCCGAATGGAATATCCTCTGAGAAGAAGTGAAAGGAAAGGAATAATAGAACTGGGAGCATAACCTTTGGTAGACGAAAGGGGAATTGTGAGAAAAACGAGGAAATATTGCCGAACTTCTCATGCCAGAAATAAATGGAGGAGGCTGCGTCAAGGTAGCACTATCGGGTTCGGGAAATGTTGAAGAATAAGTGCCATACACTCCAATTACTATAATAATTTTCTTTATGTACCCTAGAAGGAATAAGAGGGAATTAAATTTAAATGTATAACAACCAAGAGTTATTTGTGTCGTACTTTTGCATTTGCGGGATTCTATTTTAGTTCCTTAGAGGATTTTCCTCAAAATAGACTCACTTAATAGCTTAATACAATTTTCGACTCTCGGTCAGTAAATTGCTCAGCAAGGCGAGAGAAAAAGTTTCCTTTTTCATGAAGCAACTGCTGCTCACTGCATTACGGGCTCAAGAGCGAGCTAAATATAACACGTCTCAAAAGTGCTAAAATGGGCTTTTCCCGCGGATGACATTTTGAGCCCCACTTTTGTATTTAAAAGTTTCTTTCTTCTTCTTCTTCTTCTTCACGACCATGAGAAAAGAAGGAGGAAACAAACTTTTGGCCTCTATTGTAGAAAAGAAAAGGCCGGAACCGGGGCGGTCGACAGATAAAAAGTTTGATTAGCTTTTAACCAAAGACTTTACAAATACTTCATTCTTTACTTTTAAAGGAACATACACGTTTCTATATGGCTGATACTTTTGATATGGATTCGTCAAAAACAATTCCATTTTCCTCCATACCCGATTCAGTGCAGTGTTCCCTAGTTTTTCTCGATAGCGCCCTTCTTCCTCTTCTTCTTGTCCCGCAGGGAATCGTCCTTCGGAATAGCCACAATATATGTTCCTACTTTGCGCAGTAGGCCTTCTTCTTGCTCCCATGCAGCAGAGGGAAACCCCTGGAGGGCCCGTTTATTAATATAAATGGTTCTCTTTCTCCTTGGACGTTTAAGAGCTCGCCAAAATTAATGGAACGAATGGGGAAAGAAAGGGAGGCGCAAATATGAGAAGATGGAGAAGAACATGGAGATAGTATTGAAATTTCCATCAGGGAGGCGTTCTAATCAATTTGAGTTGTTTCATACTCCGTTACTTAATATTATAATGTAAGTTTCGCAGGAGGAATTAATATTCTATATTACGTCCAGTATTCCATATCATGAAGTTAACTTTTTAATTATGTAGGGCCGGTTTTAATCCACAGTTTTACGAGAAACACTTAAATTATTAGACCTGTATTTAGGATGTAAACAAAAATAATCATGGCCAGCTCAGCTTAAAGAATAAAACCCACTTTTTTCTTTTCTTTTTTTTTCTGTAACCACGTCTTATTTCCTCCCAAGAGAAGTGGCTAAAAGGTATAACTGTGGCTTTTTATACATGAAAGTGGCAAAAAGTGTGCGGAAGGAGGGAGATGAGGCCAGGAAATGTAGCCATACTCAGCAGGAGAGAGCCTTTCCCGGCAAAGCCACAAAACGCCCTGGTTAAGCCCTTAAAATGCCAGCTCATGTATGGCGCGCGGTGTGTTAAAAAGGCCTCCCACTGCAAAACTAACTCCCTTTTGTGGCCACGGGGGCAGCAAGATAGAATAGCTGCTAATCTTGTAGAATGTAATTCAACACGCTTTGTTGGAGGAAGAAGAAGAAGGTCGTTGAGAGCCCAAAAACGCTTGTTCGTGATTTCGGCTATTGGTTTTCATCTCAATTTGATCATGAGCAGACGAACAGAGAGCAAGGCTTGAATTGATGAATATAATAATTGGATAATTTAATTCCCTTGTCAATGGCAGCTATTGAACATGTCTGTTCAGGATTCAAGACTGTTCTTGTAATGAGATTACCTGACAGATACGGATTTATATTCTTGCGTCAGAAGATGATATAATTGTACTAATGAAGATATTACATTATACTTAGTGCAAGGAACGATTTACAGTTTTGTTGAAGCTAGTAGTATCGATATCATCAATAGATAAAAATTGGCTCAGGGGCAATGAAAGTATACCCAAAGGTAGGGCAGAGTAGCGCAACCTCGTTTTTGTCTCATATGTCAGCTTATGACTGTAGTGACGTCATCACATATATGCGACACTGCAGCCAATCAGA